>CAUYRH010096892.1:0-32812 GCA_963574655.1 Perodicticus potto
GTGGCTGAGCGCTGCCTTGCGGGAGAATTGGCCTGTCCTCACTGACCAGTCTCAGCTGCTTCATCACAGCATCCTGTGGTCCACTTGGCTGCAGTGGACATCCGCTGTAATCCACAGGCCAGGCTTCAGGTGCAGTGGACAGCACGAGCGCCGGACCACCAAACAGACACCGTTAGCTTTTTTGGATGAATATTCAGTTTTGGACTGTTTCCACACTTCAGCTTTATCCAACCACCACGCTGACCAAATTGTCAAAAAGGATCCATTTTCATCGCATGTAGCAACACGGTATAGAAATGGTTCACTGCTAAGTCGTGACAGCAAAGAAAGGCAAGCTTTAAGACCATTTCTCTGCTGAGAACTTGTTCAATTTGTGTAGGACCCATCTCTCCAGCTTCTTCCAATGCTGTTGGAATAGTAGCGTCAAACCTTGCTAATTTATGCTGGGTAGGTTGAGATGGATTAACTTTCAGATCATCGTCACCCATGTGGGCCTCAGCTCACCCACAAGGCTCATTTTCAAGATTAAAATCACCACTGAAAGGTGTGTTCCCAAAGACTTCATGCCTATTTCAGGCTGTCTGCCCCACACTGGTTCCATGGTGAAACTCACAAAACAGCAGAAATTTTTTACTTATCTATGGTTTCACAAAAATTTCTCTGAAAACAATGTAAAGATAATCAGAAGACAAAATGTGCATTTTTGAGAATGAGGATAGAAAACAAAACAAAAGAATGTCAAAGTGAAATGTCAGAGATATCAACTGTCAAACTTAGTACTTAGTTAAGGAAATCAGATATTTTGTACTTACTTACCATAATTAATCTATCATAATTAACCTGGGACATATTTCATGCTAAAATTACTAAACTTCAAGGACAGTAAAAGAACTTTCCGGCATCTAGGCAGATGAAATGAGTCAGAGGAGGGATGTACCAGGCTGGCCTCAGCCTCCTCTATGGCAACATTCAAGGCCAGAGGACAGAGGAACAATGTTTGAAGAATTTAGTCACGTGGTCCAGATGTGTTGTTGTTTAACAGGGAAAGATAACAAAATTGTCAAATACGTAAAGACTCAAGAGGCATAATACATTAAACTTCTTCCTAAAAAACTGATTTGATGACAAAATCTATCCAATCAAAAGTTAAGTCCAAATGAACACAGATACAAGAGAAGCTTTATCATACAAGAATATGTGCAAAGTAGGCTCAGCGCCTGTGGCTCAGGGGGGTAAGGCGCCAGCCACGTGCACCTCAGCTGGCGGATTCGAATCCAGCCCGGCCCGCCAAACAACAATCACGGCTGCAACCAAAAAATGGCCAGGCGTTATGGTGGGCGCCTGTAGTCCCAGCTACTTGGGAGGCAGAGGCAGGAGACTCGCTTGAGCCCAGGAATTGGAGGTTGCTGTGAGCTGTGATGCCATTGCACTCTATCCAGGGTGAAAGCTTGAGGCTCTGTCTCAAAAAATAAATAAATTAATTAAATAAATAAATATTAAATTATCATTTTGTATCAATTTAAAACATCTCGGTTTACTGAAAGCAGAAAAGCTGGCATTATGTAAAATCCTGTTTTTATCAATATAAACATCATTTAAAAAATCTACAAAGAACTTGAACAAAGCAGCAAGAAAAAAACAAACAACTCCATTAAAAAGTGGGCCAAAGACATGAACAGAAAATTTTCAAAAACAGATAGACAAATGGCCAGCAAACATAAGAATAAATGTCCGTGTCAATAATCATCAGAGAAATGCAAATTAAAATCACAGCGAGCTATCAACTGATGCCTGTTAGAATGGCTTTTATTAAAAAGTCCAAAAGCAATAAATGCTGCTGGCACGGATGCAGAGAGAAAGGAACATTTACACACTGTTGGTGGGACTGCAAATTAGTACAACCTCTATGGAAAACGGGATGGAGATTTCCTAAAGAACTAAAAGTAGACCTACCATTTGATCCAGCAATCCTACTACTGGGTATCTACCCAGAGGAAAAGAAGTCATTTTATCAAAAAGAAGCCTGCATTTGAATGTTTAGGCAGCACTTTCCACAAGTGCAAAGATGTGGAATCAACCCAAGTCCCCATCAATTCCTGAGTGGATTAACAAAATGTAGTATATGTATACCACAGAGTACTACTCAACCATAAAAAAAAAAAAAAAAAGAATTGATGTCTTTTGTAACAATTTGGTTGGAATTGAAAACTATTATCCTAAATGAAGTATCTCAAGAATAGAAAAACAGACACTGCATGTACTGTCTAACATGCTAGAACTGACCAGTGGGCGTGCCCGTGTACAGAGTCGCTAGAGCTGACCAGTGGGTGTGCCCGTGTACAGATATGTTAGAACTAACCAGTGGGCGTGCCCGTGTACAGAGACGCTAGAGCTGACCAGTGGGCGTGTCCGCGTACAAAGATGTTAGAACTAACCAGTGGGCGTGCACGTGTACAGAGACAGTAGAACTGACCAGTGGGCGTGCACGTGTACAGAGACGCTAGAGCTGACCAGTGGGCGTGTCCGTGTACAGAGATGTTAGAACTGACCAGTGGGCGTGACTGTGTACAGAGACGCTAGAGCTGACCAGTGGGCATGCCTGTGTACAAAGATGCTAGAGCTGACCAGGGGGCGTGCCTGTGTACAGAGGGAAATGAAAGTCATCAGGAGTCATTGGGGGCTGGGAAGGGCGTGGGATGAACACAGTGAGTGCTGGTCACGTGATGAGCACACTAACAGCCCTGACTCAAGCATTGTAAAAGCTATCCACGTAACAAAAACTGTTATACTCCCTTCACATTTTGAAATTATAAAAACCCATAATGGGTCTTACTTAATTCTTTTATGAAGTACACTCATTTCCTTAAAAATGGAGGAAAGGAGGAAGAAATATCGTGTAAGAATATAAATATATTAAAATCACATTCAACAAGAAATTCTGGTTGATCATCACAAATTGGAAAAATTGCTAATTATCAGAAAATGTTTGTACAAAGATAATGGAAGAAGTAACAGGCTTCCCTGGAAAAGGTATCTTCTTGTCTTTGCTAATCTAATTTCTCTTAAATTTCCTTCTCCATATGTACATATACAGCATGTCCTGATTAGTAACAAATTATCATTTCTTTCATGAAATTTATAAATTTTTTTTACATCATGAAACAACTTCCAGAAACCATTTTTCATTCATTATGACCCAGCTATAACAGTGCAGACTTAGAGAACAGTTCTGATATTTAAATGTATAGATTTTTAGTCTACAAACAATCTCTACTATTATAAAAGACAGTCCCAAAAAAGGCAGAAAGAAAGCATTAAACTCATAAACTGAAGACTTACATGAGGTCAAACGTATATGCTGTAACAGTAAATGTAAATGGAATTAACACAAATCTAAAAGAAGAGAACAAATCCAAACTTTATGCAGAATACTGAATAGTACTTATGATCCTATGCTCACAAACTTGAAAACCTGGTTAAAATAGATCATTTCCTGAAAAAATACTAATCTACAAAGCTATTGATTTTTTTTAAAGTGATAGAAAACATACAAAGCCACCAGAAAGTGATTGGGGAAGTACGATGCAATGGCTAGGACCAAATGGCTTCCCAGTAATTTAAAGAGTTAAGTCATTTAATTGTATTAAAGTTTAAGAAAAGAATTCTCATGAAGGCAGCACAGCAATGATACCAGAGGATTGCAACAACAGTTTAGAGGAGAAAAACTGCAGACTAATCTTATTTATGAATGAGATACAAAATACCAAGTGGAGGTTAAACCTAAACTTCTGAGTAGAAGAAAGTAATGATACAAAATGTATTAAGAGACTTTAGCATATTAATAGGTTAGAGAATTAAAACCACATGATACACTCAATACTTGCAAGAAAAAAACCCTTGAGTTTTTGTTTTTGTGTTTTTTTTTTTTTTTATAAAACCCTTGAGTTTTTAAAAGATGTTAATAATAAGAGTCCAGATGCGGTGGCTCATGCCTGTAACCTTAGGACTCTGGGAGGCCTAGTTGGGTGGATCACTTGAGTTCATCAGTTAGAGACCAGCCTGAGCAAGAGTGAGACCTGTCCTCTAAAATTAGCCAGGTGTTGTGGCAGGCACCTGTAGTCCCAGCTACTCAGGAGGCTGAGGCAAAAGAATCACTTGAGCCTAGGAGTTTGAGGTGCTGTGAGCTATGACACCATAGCACTTACCCAGGCTGACAAAGTGAGACTCTGTTTCAAAAAAAAAAAAAAATCTTAACATGTATTGTGGTAATAAAACAAAACTTTTAAAGTCATATTTAAAAAATTTTTTTGTGTGTATCGCAAACTGACAGCCAGCACAATACTCAGTGGTGAAAAACTATAATAGAAATAGTTTCATTAAAGTCAGGAACAAGACAAGGGTACTTGTTATCACCACAATTATTTAATGATAGTTCTTGAAGTGCTCACTGATGTAATTAGATGAAAGAATGGGATAAGAAGCATAAATATTGGGAAGGAAGAGGCAAAAGTATCATTATTTGCAGATTATAAAGATTGTAGTTTTAAAAAACCCAAGTGAATTAGCTGAAAAAGTATTAGAAACATAAAAGAATTTAGTAGATTATCTGGTTAAAATATAAACATAGAGAAGTAATAACTTTCTTACTTGCCTACAATAACTAGTTACAAAGTTTAAAGGAAAGTTTCTTATTCACAAAAGAAAAAAAACAGAAATGTGTCTGTTTTATCTTAAGAAAATTAGAAAGCCCTACAGAAGGATATTGACAAGTGTGGAAGGGAAAACAATATTTTAAAATGTCACTATAGACTAAACTAAACTATAAATGTGCCTATAATAAAAAAACAAATTCCTAACAGGCCTTTTTTAGAAAACCTGATAAAAATGGCTGTAAGGTCTGCTTGTAGAATTAGCATGTGAGAATAACCAAAGCCGAGCTGGGAAATAAGAATCATTAGAAATTTAACTTTCTAATAAATTAATAATTATATTTATAATGTCAATAATAATTATATTTATTTGTTATCATATAATTATTTATAATTTTATTTATATTATGTTATAATAATAATTATATGTATAATGTTATATTTATTTTCTAATAAATTAATACTTATGTTTATAATGTTATAAATGTATAATGTATAACTATATATAATTCATATATTGAACATTTTACTCAATTTTTTTTTTTTTTTGGTAGAGACAGAGTCTCACTTTATCACCCTCAGTAGAGTGCCGTGGCTTCATCACAGCTCACAGCAACCTCCAACTCCTGGGCTTAGGAGTTGCCTCAGCCTCCCGAGTAGCTGGGATTACAGGCGCCCACCACAACGCCCGGCTAGTTTTTTTGTTTTTTGCAGTTCAGCCGAGGCCGGGTTTGAACCCACCACCTTCGGTACATGGGGCTGGTGCCCTACTCGCTGAGCCACAGGCTCCGCCCCCATTTTACTCAATTTTAATGAGGAATTTAGAGAGCGTGAACTGGTCCAGCAAAAGATGAAAGTAGCAGAGCAGAAATTCAGAAATGGATCCAAATTTACAGAGAAATGCAATACACAAGAAAGGCAATCTCCCTTGATTGGCAAAAGGATGAATTATTTACTAATGATATTGAGGTGTCTGGCTCCAGCTGAATACACGGGGGTGACTGTGATTGTTCTCTGCTCCTCATTCATACCCCCCACTCCCACAAATCCTTGAGAATCTCAAGACACTCTCTGACTTCCACACTTCTGCACCCTCCGTAGCTACCAGGACCTGCACCTCCTGCCCGGATTTCTGCAGCTTCCAAACTCATCTGATGTGCTGGTTTCTCTCTTGCCTTCCAACAATACTCTCCACACTGCAGTCAAGTTGGCCTTCCAAACACGTGCAGCAGCCCATGCCCCTTCCTTTCCCAGGGCATCCCAGTCTTGCCATTACAGAGGACAAAACATCCCAGCTCTGGGAGCAGCAGAGCCTGCCTGGTCCTGCCCGACTCTCCCAACTCAACATCCCACGTCTCTCTCCCTCTGTGCCCAACATCAGCCTTCTGGAAGCTCCTTCCCACCTGAGATCCTTCCCATTGCCTTTCTTTGTACCAGGGGCTTCTTACCCCAGAGTGCCAGGTGGCTCACCCTCCATGTCCTTCAAGTTTTCCTGCAAAAACGTCCACTCCCACAAACAGGCCGTGCCTTGCCATCCTATCTCACGCGCTGCTGCCTCCTGTCACCCTTTGCTTCATCTTGATCATGCTCGTCATCCCCTAAATTAGTCCTTCAGACCGGCATGGTTGTCACTTGCCTCTCCCGCCAGACTTCGAGGCCCGGAGGGCCGGCCTGCATCTGCTTTGCTCACCGGTATAAACTCTCTGCATGCACAGGGCCTGAGCGGCGGTGAGTGCTTATAAAGTACTTGTTGAACAAAGGAATTACAGTGAGGATGGAGAAAAGTGGGGTGCGGCCCGAGTTACTATGGAAGTAGAATTAGCAGGACGCTGTGATCCAGTCGGAGCCTGAGGGGCTGAGGGGAATTCTGAGCTTCTGGACCAGGAAACTGAAGAAATGCTGAGGCATTCCAGAGTCGGGAGAGTGAGGGCAAAAGGTGGGATTCACGGGGAGTTTGCTGAGATCAGCTCGGGGTTTGAGGTACCTTCATGAGCTCTCCAGAGAGCAACTAAACACTCAGGTTCACGGTTCAGGAGATCAGAAGTGGCTTAGATTTCATCATTTTCTGAAAGAAATTATTAATATTTTTAAAAGAAAAAAGAAGAAAGAATGTTTTAAAAAAAACTCAAAAATTGGGTGAAGCTATTGCCAAGAATGTCATTCTCAAGCTACTTTCACTCTTTTGCCCTAGTAGATAATTTTCACATAGTATCAAATTTTCTCAGGCCATTGATAATTTAAATGGCCTACCAAAAGTGAGATTTATTCTTTTAATTGATGAATAGACCCTGAAACTTATCTCACTCAGGAGGTGAGTCTATGCCAAAGGTCAGAACTCTAACTTTAATGAAAAATCATGTAATTCAGTTACTGAGGGATCAAACAGCACCTGGCAAGTAACTCAAGCTACTGTTCTCTTTCTGTAGCAAATATAAGGTACCTCCCAAGTACTACTCAGCCCTCAGTATCCATAATAGAGGCAAACTAGCAAATAGGAGTCGGTCATAGAGCTGACCTCCAGTAGAGGGATGGGCTAAGAGGTTATCCAGACAATTTTGCTGATTGATTTATTAGAGAAATGGTTAATTCTTTACCGGTTTGATGAAGAGCATGATATGTGAAACAATTGCAGAAAAACTATCTATACTTTCTGTAAACTTAAAACTGCTCTAAAAGACAAAGTCTATTACAATTTTTAAGATTAAGGCTTTAATATTTATCCCCCAGTGTTGTCAAGGACGCCAAATAAAATGACATTAGTTAACATGTTTGGCACCTAGAAACTACCTCTGGTATTCTGGCAGTCAAATGTTGTCTCATCTTTCTCTTCCCCAATCTCTGAAATGGGTCACTTTCCTAGCAGTGCTCACATCTAAAACTCTGTGCCTTCAGTATCTGGACATCATGATCCAGCTGGTTTTCAAATGCCCATGTCCTAGTTGTGATCTTTTTCTGTCTCTTTTTAAACCATGGCCTCACAAGGAGAATCCTCCCGGAAACTGACGGGTGGTGGGCGGGGCGCGAGGGTGGTGGGCGGGGCGCAGACCCGCAGTCAGCCTCCTGCGTTGCCTGCCTCCTGCACCTTCTAGCAGGGCCTGGCTGTGAGCAAAGTGGTAACTGTCTGTCTGCCTTGGTTTCTTCATCTGTTCCTTGAGGGTAATCCCTTCTTCGTGTGCTTTTGAGATGGTGAAACAAGATAACCCATGAATTTCAGTGTTACTTTCCTAAATAAGCATTTACATATTGATGCTTTTTCCTTAACGCCCCTTGGTTCTCAATGCCTGTGCTTGGGAAGGAGATGTGCTCTTCTGTCCTCATCCTGAATGAGCGTTATTTTGTCAAGTGGACAGTGAAGAAGTCTGTGTGCGAGTTTCCCAGATCCATGTTGGACTGTCCCCGTGACCAGATTTACTCTGAGGAGAAGCTCATGGCCATTGCCTAACCAGGTCCCATTGTCAGTGTTTTGTTAGGTAACGCCACACCCTTCTACGGTATTGGAAACGTGCTGGATCTGTTGTCTCCTTTCCAGGAAAGACGTAGAGCCCTTCCCTACAGAGGTGCAATTACTTCTCCCTGTGCCCCTCACTGCCACATCTTGTCCACAGCCTCCTGAGCTCTCTGGAATACAAGAGAGCATTGCTGTCCTCAAAAAGTGGGCCTCACTGTATTTATTACACATTCAGCACGTCTAGCTCAGATCTTCATCCGGGACCGAGACCCACAGCGGTGGGGCTGCAGAGCCAGATATTTAGTCACATCAAAGCCATTTGCTAATCGTAGACGCTCCTCTCTGCTTAATGTTTCATGTGCCAGATTAGGTGGTTGATTTAACTGGCTCATAGTGCTGCCTTTATCTCATTAGCTATCTCTAAAGGAAAGCAAATCCTACTAAATATAGATGGGAGACATCAATTATCTGGAAAACACAATAGTCTAACCTGTACGTAGTGTGAGTTTGAGTGGGATGGTTTAAGTCACTGTTAATTTCCTAGCATTGGCAGCCTGTGAGAGTTTGTGCATACACGCATGTTAACCTACAGGAGTGCCCCACGCATGAATTATGCATGTGTGCATGCTAATTATAATATTTGCACTCAGCAAGTAATTATCAATTAAATACACACATGTTTTATTTTAGCGAAGATGGATAGACCATCACTCGTAAGTTACCAGGCATTCTGGAGCTCCAAGTTCTTCCCCTCGTGTCTTCGATCTTTTGTACATTTTCAATCATGTTTCTGGCAAAACATGCACCTGTATCTTCCCGCTCCCCAACTCTCTTTTGCTCCAGCTGTGTTCCTGGCCAAAGGTTTATTTTCATGGACCCTTTTCATGGACATGCCCTTTTAGTCTATGTATAATGCAGTCGGAACATTTCAACCTCAGATGCAAGCAGCAGTGTCCCACTTGAGAGAGAAAAGCAGTCACAGAATTTCAAGAGGAAAAAAGAATGCCTCCAAACCCGTAATTTATAATCCCCAAAATGTGCTCAGGGTAGTAAGCCGGGGCTCACCTAAGTTCAGCCGACAGTAAGGGCCAGATCTTGGGGTGCATTTACTGCCTCCCCGCAAGCCTGCAGGTACCACGATGGCCAAGCAGGGCCGCTTGGGGGACGTTTATCCCGTCACTGAGCTCTGAATTCACAGAGTTTTCCCAAGCACATCAGCCACTAGGGTTATCAAAGAAGGAAGTCTTCATCTAAATGCTCCCCACTACTGTACGTGGTAGATCGTAGCAATCTTTCTGACATACTGATTTTTGTAGTTTTTTCAGTCTCTGAAAATAAATGCAGACAAATACAAACAAAAGCACAGCGAGGCCTGTCCTCCCTCCGCATCTCCTCCCGCACCAGAGCAGCAACTCATTTCTGCAGACCCGCAGAAGTGCCGCTCAAGCCCGAGGACTTGTGCAGATATTCCAGGATCACTCCTGTCCCAGGCTTCACCTCCACCGCCGGCTCAGAACCGAGGGAGCGTTGGCACAGCCCCGGTCCAACTGCACAGGCCTCGTCTACTTTGGCACGTTCATGTTCTTGGCACCAGGATTAAGGCAGATCGCACAGATATTGGTATTTTAAATTAGTTTCTTCCTAAGAGAAATTGGTATACAAGAGGAGTGGCGGTACATTCTCAGTGCTTGGATCTCACAACCTGTTTTTTCCAACCAACTGAACACAGTTCACTCTCAGAGATGGATGTGGCCTGAAAGCCGCTCTTTCATGAGGTCAGAAGCTGATTTCTAAACAGTGTGAGGTAGGCTCCGATCCACTTAATATTGAAGTAAAAATTATTATAACCACTAAATACTTTGATCAGAAAAGAGCTCCTCTGCAGAGACAAAGGTGAAGGCCATACTACAAGCTTGTCTTTTCCATGGAGTTTCACTTCCCAGCCCCGGGACAGTGCCTTGGTCCCAGGAGCGCCGCCCCCACCAGGTGGTTCAGCATCCTCAGTCACCGTGGGCTCGGGCCTCGGGCCACGCCGCTGTTCGGATTGTGCTGCACTCCTCGGGACATGCTCTCAAGACCCTAACCTCTTTTCATGAGTAAAATAATTTCTTAAACACACCATGCTACGGAACTCTCCCAGTCATTTTCTGCACCACGATTTTTCTCATTTGCCTTCCTTTGTGTTCCATTCAAGGTTTTCCTGCACTGAGACAACAATCTTTTATGTTTTTTTTTTTTTTTTTCTCTTCTGCCTGCATCAAAGTTAGGACTTTGTCCGAGATGCTTTGCTACCGGCATCTGTTACCTCTTTTTCTTAGGGGCTAAGGAAGAGGCTGCTGTGTGGCTGAAAAAGACTCTCATTCAGTTTGGAATTGCCTCCCTTTGCTCCCCTGTCACACTGTCAAGCTCAATCAGAACGCAATGAAAGTGATACAGAGGCAAGGCTTTGCCGGCGAGACTTAGAACAAAGGCAGCTCCATAGCCTAGTACAGATTTCACATCCAATTTAACTCTTTGGAAAAGGATTTCAGGAAATACATAGTCAAGAGTTGAAAAAATGGAGTTGGGTCTACTATAAAGGCTGAAAGTATTATCCTGGCTTAGATAAGCCACAAAGATAGGTTGATACTATTTTCTAGCATAAACCACATTAGCCGGCATTACACGTTGAGCTTTCTTTACTCGTTAAGTTGCAAGGAGATTTGAGAGGAATTTAGCAGCTACATAAAATGACTCTTTCATGATTCCAGCTTTACCAGTCATTTTCGTTGTACAAGGTACTTGAATAGCAAGGCCCTAAATCATGTTGTTTAACAAATCTGGCATTAGAGGGTTAGTCTCAGTTTACTTATTAAGAATTTAGTTGAGTAAAGGATTTTAGGACTCAGTTCTTTGTGTAGATGACAATGAACAGCCCAATTCTTGTATTTTGGGGGGAAAACATACGTCAGCTCCATGCCTTGAACTGTGCTATGCTATTGGGCCCATAACTAATGTTTTGCACTGCATATATTTTTCCCTGGGAACTAACTGTAAGGAAGGAGCTTCTCTGAGAAGGATATGGGTCAGGCCTCAATGGCCTCTCCCGTTCCTTACTTTCTGAAGCCTGGTTTCCACTTGTTCTTTACCTCACAAGTGTCTTGTCAAAAATGCCAATGTTTGCTATAGAGGCAACAATAGTGGGTTTTTTTTTCATGTTGTGTACTTTATCCAATTGAAAATAGAAAACGAGTGACTTTATATGCAATTGGGGAAGACACTGAAGTTAGTTTATACACAGTTGTGTTTAAGGGGAGTACATTTCAAATAACTGGTACCATATCATCGCATTAAAGAAGATATCTCTTTAGAAAATTTCTCATGAACAAGAGACGATTAGAAGCAAGCATATGATAGGCACCAACATTTCATCTCTGCATGCAATTATGCTACAAATTAGAAATGCTATTATGTCGGTGCTCCATAATTAAGTAAGCAATTAAAAACAAAAACAGTTCATTAACAAATTGTCATAGCTATGCTGACAAGTGCCCAAAAAGGTCACAGTCGCAGCAATCGTAGGAGATGATGAATAAGTCTTCCCAAGAGCAAAGATTCCAACCAACAGTAATGGTTCCATTTCTAACGCCTGTGTTATATAAATACCAGTTTGGGCTGGAAAACGTGACATGAGCTTTGCAGGCAAATGTGGGGAGGAGGAGAGCTCTTTGTGGTAAGTTACCAGTGCCGTTTTTAGAATATCGTTGGATGCCAAAATGAAATGTTAGTTTTATTCAAACACGGACATAAGATCTCCCTTGATACTGAATATAGCCGTGGCAATTTTCATTAGCCAGTTGGTTCATTCAGTTTCTTTGCCTTTGAGAAACTTACGCTTCTAGCTTAATGAAAATGGTGGCTAGAAATTAGCAGCTATTAGTAGTAGCTATAAGATCTAGGTATTCGTGTGGGTTTTTTTAAAAACAGCCATCAGTTCTTAAGAATTTTCATTTTTTGAAAATGTTTCCCATTATTTCTCATATAGTGTCACATGAAAAAGTTATGTCAACAATGAGCACGTCTGATAAATAAAATGGGAAAAAATGAAATGGTTAATCCCTGTACTAATTATTTGTCCCATTTTTGTTAATACAAATTAAATGTTTCACTTGGTTAATGACAAGTTTGATCAAACAGTTCATAAACTGATGGATTGACTTTGAAATGAATTCAGGGGAAAAAAATGCCATGATGTGGAGCTGGCAAGGGGCCGCCTCTAGTGGGAACAGATGCCCAACAAATTTGGCGAGTAGTTTTGTTCTCTTCTATCTGTTGCAGTTCACAATCCTAATGAATGTTATGTTTAAATAACATGAATAAAGATAAAGTGAAAATGAATTCAACTCCAGTTTGAGCAGCAGAATAAAAATGAGCAAACTGTATTATCTTCTGCCACCTAATCTGGGTTGAATTTCCTCTGTATCTTTTTTGTTTGTTGAAGAATCCTTTTCTTGAGTCTCCTTGGCCATTGACAAGGTCTTTTGAGATGAATATGAAAAGATAGATTTAAAGGTTAAGGCCAGGGTCAGATGGTTGCAGATGTTTTGTGAGAGATTGTTCGGTTCAGTTTGCGGTACTTCTCCTGACTAAGGTATTTCAAACAGGCAGACTCATAGCCAGCAACTGTCAATGAATGTTGTTTGTCTCACAATTGATCCATGAAAACACAGAGCCAGAGTGGAAGAACTGTTTGTTTTTCTTAGGGGGTTAATTTTCTCCCAGCCCAAAGACTTTGTCTAAAACCAAAGAAGATGCTGTTTTTATTTCTAGAAAGTAGGATATTTAGGTTTGGCTCTTCAGATGATCATCTGGGATCATTGTACCACATGGCAGAAATCGATTAGATTGCAAAAGGTTGCAAAATTTATGGAGAGGAAGAAAAAGGAAGTAGAGCTTTGACATGAAAAAAAATGATAAATGAACTAATCTCTTAACCTCCTGGCTTCAAATTCTAAATAACGAACTATGTGGAAATAGAGGGACAAGAATTTATGGAGGTCACATTGGTTGCTATTGTGAAATTTCGTTATTTGATAGATTTAAATCAAACCAACTCCTCTCATAAGGGAGGTTAGAATACATAGATGTGTGTATATGTATGAAATGTGTGTGTGTATATATGTAATACACATAATTCTGTATCTGTTAAGAAAATAAGTATGTGTATTAATACATTATATATACACTCATATGTACATGATATACAGCAGGTGCCCCCAAAAGTGTACACCTTTTAAGAAAAGAAAAAAAAAAATCTATGTTAAAATTGTAATACTCAAGTCATGTTTGACTTCTGCAATTACAAGATGTGCTCCTTGTGGCTTATATTCATCTTTTGTTATTGGTATATATTGAGTATCGCATTCTTAAAATTTTACACATTTTTGGCACCCTCTGTGCATATGTGCTTATACATAACGTATGTATATATCATATACTATACATACACACACAGGTCCTGCTAACTGTCAGATAGCATTAGGTAAAAGATATTTTCTCCAGCAATGATTTAAGGATTTTCATTTTGAGCACTTTTATTTACTATCTTCACAGGTTTACAAACATGATTGAAACATTTCCATGACCCATTCCCAACCCTTCCCTTGAGGGTCTTCACATTTAGGACTGAGCATTGAGACTCTACAATTAACTGACGAAGGCCGATGGGATGGTTCCTTTTTACAGCACATATTTCAGAACCCACAAGATAGGGATGTTCCCTTTCTCAGATCTTGTCAAGACAGCTTTTAATTAAAGTATATTTAGGAGCATTCTATGTAAAAATATTTAGGATGCTGAAACACACAAAGACTATGTACTTCTTGGTCAAAGCACAGGTAAAACTTTGGAGCTCCAGCCAGCATCTCCCTATGTCTGAGGCTCTTCCCGTTTACATTCTTCTGAATTTTACACTGTGTGACGCTACCAGGAAGACTGTGTTTATTATTCTGGCATGATTCTTTGTAAAATAAGTGCTTGATAAGGATTATTTTTAAAAGACCAAAATCAGCTCCAGTGATTACCGTCTCAAACTTCTTTTTTCTTTTTTTCTTGCAGTTTTTGGCGGGGGCTGGGTTTGAACCCACCACCTCCGGCATATGGAGCTGGCACCCTACTCCTTTGAGCCACAGGCACTGCCCCTTCTCAAACTTCTTATAGAGGACAGATAGTGATCCTTGTGATCACAAGAGGCAAATATAAAATTTTCCAATGTTTTAAACACTTGCATCCATTCCACTTAATATAATTAATTAATTTTGGGTTTTTTTTTTTTTTTTTTTTGCTAAGATGAAAAAGTTTTTCTTCCTGAACCCTGTTGGTTGTTGTTCTTTTAAATAGTTCATCACATTTCAAAACACATAATGAACAAATATATAGTCATTCCTGTATATTTGAATCACTTGATCAAGCAAGTGATTATCCTGCTCAAGCACCTTCTGTATAACATGTACATATGAGTGTATATATAATGTATTGATACACATACATATTTTCTTAACAGATACAGAATTATGTGTATTACATATATACACACACATTTCATACATATACGCACATCTATGTGTTCTGACCTGCCTTATAAAAGGAGCTGGTTTGATCTAGATGGATCAAATAATGAAATTTCACAATAGCAACCAATGTGACCTCCATACATTCTTGTCCTTTATTTCCACATAGTCTGTTAATTAGAATTTGAAGTCAGGAGGTAAGAGATTAGTTCATTTATCATTTTTTAATGTCAATTAAAAAATATGAAAATTATACACAAAATCATTTTTATGCTCCTTCTTATGAAAGGGAAAGAGTCCAGAAGCTTAATTGTCAGACCTTCTTCATGGTGTTGACACAAGCACAGAAGTAAGAAACATTCTCTTCATAAGGATTCATGGATGTGAATTTCACTATTTCAGACTTAGAGTTAAATGATTGCCTTTTTACACAATATTGTAATATTCTTCATTTCACAACCTCATCTAATTAAATCTTTCACTATCAGACACCAGGTTTTTAACCCTGGGATTTTGGTAGAGACAATGTGAGCTCCACAACTTCTGTACACAGTGGAAGGCTATTGGATATATATGTTTTTCACTTTTTTTCTTTTATTGGCTGTTCTGAAGGCAAAAGAAAAAAAATTTAAAGAACCAAAAAGAAAATTTCACAATAAAAATAAAGACGATATCTCTCAGCTATGGTTTTTGCAAGAGCTGGTTTGAAAAGTTTCATTTAAACCTGCTTTGCAATATTTAGGTGATAAACAGGAATCAATCACATTTTTCTCCAGCATGTCTACTAGTTCTTTTCCAATTCACACCCTGCCATCATTCTGGTTTGATACACGTTCAATCTGAAAGATTCACCAAACGTAAACAGGAACAATTACAGAATTACAAAGTAGGATTACTTCTGAAGGAAAAAAAAAATATCATCAGTTGTATTTTCATCAGCTATCCTATTAGACTTCATCATTAAGAAAAGTATTCAGCATGTCTAGTGGGTGAGAAGAGCAGAGTGTGTTTTCATTTTGATATGATAGCGGCATTCAAGTCATTCTCCTCCTCACAATAGATTTTACCTAGCTTTATCTTCATAGGAAGCTGCTTTCAGTTGAAAAGCAGAAGTGAATAGAAGTGTCATGACATGGGATTAACAGTACAACCCGTTAGGAAATCAAATGTTTGAGGTGAAGACAGGGGAATGTGACAGACATCGGCAGAATGCACTGACTGGATTTTATGGAGACAAGTGAAAAGAAAAATTTAATCATTGGTCGATGCTCCTGATATCTGTCCTCGGAGGAAAACACGTGTCCATTTAACCAGTTGGTCACTGCGGTGACTCTATGCACATTGAGACATTCTCCCCAATGTTTGTTCATGTTGAAGGGCGATCGCAGAAGAAACTAATCCAATTCTTGTTCCAACTACTTAAAGAAAAGAAAGAAAATTTGCCTGAGACCCAAACCTGGCCAGTCTGGTTCACATCTGAGAGGCCAAGATGTCTGCAAGAGACCTCCAGGGGGCTTCTCATGAAGCACCAAAATGGAGCCCAGCTCAGAGCCTGTCACCAGCACAGATTTCAGAGGACTCCTAGTGAAGATGTTAAAGGCTCAGGATGTTTGAAAGAGAGACAAGCAACTTATTTGGAGCACTTAAAAATGTAAGTTTGAGCACATTCGTGGGTTTCTTTTTCTTCTTCTGGTAAGTATCCACACAAATATGTAAAAACTTAATTTGAAATTGGCAACGCTTAAAGATTCATCTGAGTAGCTTGGGTAAGAATGTGAAAGTTAATTTGAAGGCTCAGTAAGGCCACTGCACATTCCCACCGGCGTCTTCACGTACAATATTCTTTAAATTCCACACGGTCAGGCATTCACTCCATAACTCCGGATTTTGGATCTCCACTTTTTTCCACTCCCAAGTTTCCTTAGGAGTAAGGTTAAAACGGTTACATGCCTAATATTTACTCAAAACTTTGCTTAAAAAAAGAAAGAAGTCACACAAAAAAGCCCATTAAGTATTCACACTTTAATATATGTTCCTCAGAAACAAATGTACAGTTAGATAACACATAAAGAATTATGAATGACTAATTATAGTTTGCATATTTACAGCAAAGACAATTAGCAAATAGCTTTTATATGCAAAATAAATGAAAAAGTAATTAAGATGCACTAACCAGAGCGGCAGCATCAAGTCTGTTGTCTTGTGATTCGTCCCTAACAAACATAATAATTCTGCATTCATTGTCATATAATTAAAACAGCTCTGTCCTTTAGAAAAATGGTTATTTACTGTATAATAACATGAAGAGTGGCAGAAGTTCCCAATAATGGTGAGCAGGATAATTAAATATTTCTTCTTAGGAAATGCTCACCCAGTTTAGTTTATTATCATAAACTTCTACCAGCGAGCAGCTGTTCCTCAGGAATGCCAAGTGTTTTCTCTGTGGTCTGGGAAAGTTATTTTCCATTTTGTTTGCAAGCTTTCTTTTTCTTTCTTTTTTTTTTTTTTTTCCTGCTGTTGAATTGGACAGGGATGGCCCTGAGGCACCCTTGGCCTTCCCCTGGCGGGTCCCCTGGAGGGGCCATCCCTAGCTCCAGACGGCTGTGGGAAGCAGCTTCTGGACCTGTCTGTCTCCATGGCCAGATCTGAGTTTGGGAATGCAAACGTGTTCTGGCTGCTTCTTGCTGAAATATAGTCTCTTTTATAAGACCTTCTAACACTTTTACTCCTTTGTCATTAAGATAGATCTAAATGTGCAAATAAATAAATGAATAAAATAACAACCAATAGTTATGTTAGAAAAGCCACCTGCATGTTGGAAATACAGCAACAAATTTCAAAATGGTCAGCACCTTTGACGTTTGAGCCACTTAAGGGATGTGGACTATCCTCTGCCTTCCCCCCCGAACAGAATGTAGGGGCCATTTTGTTTCCCCCAAGCTGAGAGCCTGGTGGTGTCTGTGCCCGCCAGTCACATCACAGCCTGTGACTTCTAGAAGGGCACAGTGTAATGCAATCAGAAATTATTTCAGCAGGTGATATAAATTATTTTCTGTTTAAGTGGTACAATTTGATCTATTCATACTATTGTGTTGTTATGTATATAGTCAACAAAATTAATTCATTTTGTATAATAAAATTATGTGTCCAGTGGGATTAGACAGTGCATGGGTAATTAGTGAGCGCAGTATTTTTTTATTGGTTATTACTCTCCCTAAAACTGTGATATTAAGTTTAAAAATTATTACATACAACACCTCGGATACTAGAGAAGAATAAATCTGAGGTAAAAACAAATGTATTGAATTACTAATCAAAATTTCTTTTTGTTTAAAGTGTATTTAATATTAAATAATGTGATATTACCTAAATGCTAAGATTTTTCTTTTTGATATATATTGCATAATTTTTAAATATTATTAAATGTAAATCTCAACATTAGAGAGTAAGAAATAAATGATTTGGGTTAGGCTTTGTCATTTGACATTATTGAATTTTGAATTTTTTCAGCACTTACTGATTTGTCATTCATTCCTTTATTAAGTTCAAGAAACAAACAGTAGTCAGTAAGCACAGCATCTTATTCTGTGCAATTTTAATAAAGAGCCATGGCCTTATTTTGAACAGTTTGTCCAGGACTATGTAGATATTTTTTAAATATTCTACACTGTAAGCTCCCTTTAGCCTGTGATAAAATGAAAATGGACCAAGGAGAACCTAGGGAGGAAATATACATTCCTTACTCCTTTGATACATTTAGGAGAATTTAACCGGAGTTTAGGATAATAAAATGAAATAATTGCCCTTAAGAGAAGCTGGTTGGTATGTCATTAGAGACCCTGTATGCTACCAACAGAATTTGGGGAAATAGAAAGAAAATAGAACTCAAATTCATAGCAGGGTGTTCAGATAGCTAATTTATTAGGAAAAGACAGAAATGAAAAAGTCATATTCGTAAACTCTGATGTAAGTAGAGTGCAGATTACCCACCCTTACCGGCGCAACTGGAGACAGCAGGAAAAGTCACAAAAACATATTTTCGATTTTATAATTGATATTTAAAGGAATCCTAATAATTCCAAATTAATTCTAAGTAGTCATGATGGGAAAAAAAATCATATCCTTATTCCCCCTTACATTCAATATCGTTTTCATTTTTAGTTACTTGGGCGGTGGAGGTCGCAGGGAGCACGGGGTTTCCCGCAGCTTGTCGTGCTTATGACAGGTTGTCATGTGTATTTTTATCTAACTGAAATTCCTTTTAAGCGTGTCAGTCACCTTCTGTCTTCCAACTCTACTGTGTAGTGGGACTGCTCACCGTTCCTGCAGGAATGTCCGTTTATGTACCTGCTGTGACAGCGGTAAAAGTGATCAAACGTCACACTAACTCTCAATAATGAGCTTAATTCTCACTTCCAGGGACAAAGTTCAGGAGGGTGGGAGATGAGGAGGCCGCCAGGTGGGCGCGTGTCATCCCTCCTTCCTAACGCACACATCTCTCGGCATAGTGGGAAGGAGAAAGACCAAGCCCAACTTTCAGACAATCCTCTTTGACCACGTCGTAAAAAGCACAATTGCTCAAAATGTCCGAGTCATCTGTAATTGTTCCCCAGACCCGTCAGTCTAGTCGGTCTAGAGCCTGGTCACAAACCGTGCACCCAGCCAGGGTGCAGGGACAGTATCTGTTTCTGTGCAAGTTCTCCAGCTGGTGCATGGGACACGTGACAGTGGCTTGACAAATACTGTTGAAGGGACACTTCCGTCAGACAGATGCACACCAAAGTGTCTTCGCTCCTTTTAAAGTTAATGTGGAGAGAGACTTAACCCAACAGACTCAAATGCTGTGACCTGGTTGTTTGCACCTTCACATCCACCTGAAATAAATAAATAAATAAATACAAGTTTAAAAAATAAATAAATTAGTGTTGAAAGAAATGTGTTTCTGTTTTGCATATTATTCATCTCCTACCCTGCCCTGCTTCCCTCTCCTACATACAGTTTTAGTTTCTGTATATCTTACATATAACCCCAGCTGTATCGGTTGTTATTTATGATCTATACCAATCAATAGTTATTTATGATGTGGTTGGTCAATAGTCATTAAATAACTAATTAACTGAATGCATGAAATGCGAACATATAGCTGAATGTGCTCAGAGATGTGGAAATGCATCTTTCAGCAGAGGTAGTGTCTTTATCTCAGCTGGGGCTTCTGCGGAACTCGTGGTCCAGCTAACAGTGTCATGGCAATTGGAACACTTACATGACAAGCCTGTGAACTCTACCTAAGTGTGTATTATTGAAAATAAATGCCCTGTATTTAGGGATGGAGACCACCAAAGGAGAGATGAGAAACATAATTGTTTCTGCCACAGTTGTGGCTCCTCCATTGGAAGCTCCCTGGGCCCTGGGGCCCGTCCACATCACGGCTGTTGATTTGGAGGGCTCTGTGTTTTCCCAGAGGGCCAAGGAGGGCTGCACTATACTCTTGGAATCACCATCACTGTCCTGTAGCAGCCCCAATAATTACATTGCAGAGAGCTTTGCTAGGAAGAGGGCAGCCGAAAAGGAGCTTCTCTCATGATGGTCTCATCATGAGAGAAGTGATGGTCTCATCATAAAACCATGAGACCAAAGTGATGGTCTCATCATAAAAATTTTTATGAAGATTTTCTTCGCCTTTTATTTTTCGTACTTTACTAAAGCTTAATATGAAAATTACTCATAAACCTAATATTTACTCATAAATCTAATAACCTAGGGCAAAAAGCAAGACTTTTTACCAACCTGGTATTCAAAAGCAGGTCAGAAAGAAAGACCCAAGGCAGAGATAACGGGAATCATCTCAAACATGCCCTCTGTTTCAGGGTAAAGCCTACTAACAAGGACGATGTTCAAGAACTTAGAAATATGAGCATTCTTATTGCTTGCAGGCTTCGGTTCTGGCTATTAATTTCCATTGGCTTACTGAATTGCCTAAGGAATGAATACGAGTGGATGCAATGTGAAGGAAGACTCTATATAAACACGAAGCGATGCCACGTGGTAGGAGATGGCACCTGCAGTCGGCTGGCCCGGAAGGTTTGGGTGCGAGACTGGTGGGTCTGGGAGATTAATGTATAAGATCTTTGCAGCCTTCTTTGCCCGGTATATCAGCAAGCATTTTCTGAATCCTCCACTTCTATCTCCTGAAACTCTCCTGAACGTTTGGTTTAGTTTAAAAAATAGCATAGTTATGTTAATCCCAAAGAAGTTATTGTTCGAGCAATGAACAAAAAATCTCAAACTAAGAATGCTGTGCTGAACTCCGGGGTTGATATGTAGAAATCAAACACAAGGTATATTTAAGTTGTATACGTGTGTCTGCTTTTGGTGGATGGAATCACTCTCAAACACCGTTGGTGAATAACCCACGGGGAGAGCAGATGGTTTACCTACCGCCCGTCAAGACTTCCTGAGGGCCTCGAGCAGGAGAGTCGCAAACCTTACACTTCTGGGTGCTGGGATTTGGCTCATTCTTGTTCCTCATTTATGGCCCAGATCCAGGGGGCATGTCAAAAGGAACCCGCGTCTCACCAAGTCAGCCACTAATAAGGCCATCTATTTCATGGCGAGGAACCAACCTGTGAAGGCCGGTGACCGGGCAAGAGGGGTTTTTGGTGAGCACTGCTGGCACGTCCAAGGAACCACCTTTTCTGCTGGCTAAAGGCCCCTGCGAAGGATGGGTCAGACTCCACCCTCTCCAGTCTGGCTGCACCATATTCGGATAATAATCCTAAAATGCACAAGTCCCTTCTTCAAAACTTTAAGGCAACAATTAAGTATTCCATTGTCACAGCTCAATTAAATGGTTTGGCCTGAGAAAATTGGGGATTGTAAAGTGAGGATGGAATGTGCTTTGATCCTCTTTCCAGGGTTATTGTTTCATTAATAAATGAACATGTCATTTGTCTCACCAGAGGGAGCTCATGCCCTCCAGGCTTTTTTCCCTTTTTTGTTCAGGTTTTATAAAGATGAATTTCCAGTGCTCTGAAATACCATGGATTAGTAGTTAAGCCTGACAGCACTTCGGGGAGTAGCGAGCTTAAAGTGCCTCACACAGGTCTCCAAAGCACTTGTTTACTAATAGAGGAAATCGGCGGCCGGCTGCAGCTGCTGATATCGTATTACCATTTGGAAAGACACGGCACAGATAACAAATCACACAGTTTTAATAATTACTCCTGCATTCCCGTTTTTTGTTTCCTGCATAACTGTAAAGGCTGGATTTCTTCCAAATAAACAGATAAAAACAGTATGGAACTTTTATCTTTTAATGATAATGACAACACATCATGTCTCACTAAAAGTTGCCTGCTGAATTTTTTCTGATTTCTAGAGTTTCAATAAAATGTAATTATACTTTATAATTCCACTCTTTTAATCTTCACTTCAAAAACTCTTCACAGTAAGCAAGTTTGCCAGGCACCAAGAGCAGGGGACGGACTGCCCGGACTCACCCATGTTGACGGTCCCCCGCTTTCTGTCTAGGGGTAAACCTGTCATTGAAATCGCACCCTGTACATTGAGCTGCTTTGCATTCAAATTAA
Organism: Perodicticus potto; assembly: GCA_963574655.1. Taxonomy (NCBI): domain Eukaryota; kingdom Metazoa; phylum Chordata; class Mammalia; order Primates; family Lorisidae; genus Perodicticus; species Perodicticus potto. Next base: position 22,235 of record CAUYRH010096892.1, read on the forward strand.
TAGCTAGTTTAATTTGAATGTAAAACAGCTCCATTTAGGCCATCGTGTTTTTAAAAAAGAAGTAAGGCATTTGGCAATGAATGGAAGTTTAAGATATGATACATTTGCAACATATTTTTAATCCCAAATTGAACCTATGTTAGGACGGGGACATTTTAATATCAATGGATAAGTCATAAAAGAAGCCCTTTTAAAAATCTGCATAGTAAATATGTGCTTTAGGGGTCAAAACTACTCCATTGTAGAGATACAGTACAGAGTTCAGTTCATATGGTTGGCGCTGGGCATTTTCCGGCAAATCTGTGCATTGTTACATTTCTATAGTCCAAGAATGGCAATTGATTTTTAAAACACACGCTGCAACTTTATTTGCCCAGTAATTACATGGACTTTATTTGGAGGTCAGAGAGAGAACAACTAAATAGGAAAATGAAGTCTTCCTCCCTCGCGCAATGAGACCATAAAGTTGGCAGACAGAAAGGAATGCTAAACTTTTTCCCAGAGCTCTGAGTTTGGTTTCCACTGGTCCATGTTCCATTGGGTGATTAGAGAAAGCTTTTTTAAAGCTTACTTCAGAATGATCTTAATTGGTGCAAGGTTGAGCCCTTTCTAGGAGGGGAGGGAAAGGTTGAATAGCCTTTTCAAGTCACATGAAAGTTTCTAGCATGAATGTACGATAATTAGATTAATAAGTAGCTTAATTTATCACAGCTGAGGATTTCAACAGCCACACATTAGAGCAAGAAAAAAAAAGATTAGTGTGTGATTCTAGTTTGTAAAAAAAAAAAAAAAATGTACTGCAACTTGATTAACCTTAAATACAAAGTGCCTTTCTTTCTAGGCTCCATGTGTGACGGAGGAGGGCTGTGGAGTGGGCAGTGGAGGCAGGACCCGAAATAATCAGAAAAGTCCCATTTTATTCCTCTCTGTCTCCCCGTTAATGAGCAGTGTCAGGATGGCTTGGACCAACTTTTCCTTTTTCGTTTCCCAGACTTAAAATAATGAGTTGACCATAGGCTGCAGAATCTTATGTGATGCTGCCCACCCACGTCAGAGGGGTGTGAGTCTTTCCTACGTGCAATTTGTCATAAGCAGATTCTCTGGTCTTTGTTGATAAAAAGAAGGAAGTCAGATGACTGCCAGGACGCTATGATTTTGGTTAGGACGTGGTGTGAACACCGAGGCTTGTTGGATGGCGTTATCATAGTTACGTTAGGGCTACCTGAGTTTAGACTTAGGCCTTCGAGAACCAGAGATTGCCCAAACAAGGGTAGGGATGAGGTGGCTGGGCAGTATTTGTTGATAAACATGGAAAATCAAAACCATTACTGTAACAAATAGCAAGAATAATTGATTTAAACAGACTAAAAAAATCAGATGGGAACTGGCACTCAAAACATACATACATCAGTTCAAATTATCATCCATTGGGAATCTTTTTATCCACCCCCTCAACAAATGCACAGCAAAACATTTTGAGAACAAGGAGAGAATGTGCTGGGGCATCGGAGGACCACAGCGTCAGGGGTGGGCTAAAGTCAGATGTGATTAACTAACCCTAAACTTCCTGACTCCCGTCTGGCTGGACACAAAACTGCAGAGCAGTGTGAACAAAGCCAGGGCGTCAGCGCCCGTCCCGCTGGGGAAGGGCCTGGAGCCTGAGCCTCTGGCACCTGTCAACACCCCCGTCCTCATCGAGCTTGGGAGGCCAGTTGACACGAACCCAGCTGTGGGCAGTGCATTGGATGGGCGCGTGTGCCAGCCGAGAAAGGTGTGTGCCTGGATGTGGGGGCTGCTGGGCGGAGCAGGAAGCCAGAACACAGACACCCTGGCAGCACCAATGCTTCCACTGCAACAAAACTGTGGTGTGTTTCTCCAAACCCCCAAAGCCTACGGAAAAGGTTCTGGAGAGGTGCAGGCCTGGCCCATGCTCCGGCCCAGCTGGCACATCAGGCAGGTAGTGACCGGTAGCCCCACCAGACCAACGAGGGCACGGCCAGCCGCCTGGCTGCACCAGCTGTCTGGCCAGCTCAGCCACTGGGGCTGCCCAGGTGAGACTTTTCCCTGACGGTCATGCTTCTCTCAGAGAGCAAAGGTTCTTTTCTTCTGGGATAAAAGGAAAGCGCTAATTTTTTTTAAAAAATCACATAATGAAAAATGACATATTCTGGATGACATAGACATGCCATAGTTTAAAATACTGGCATTTTGAAGCATTAATGTAATTATGGCCCCTGAATAAACTTGGGAAGCTGAGGTCCATCACCGCCCGCCCAGACCCTGGACGCCTGCTGTAATCTAGAACGGATATCTCATTACTGGTTAACGTTATTTATTTAGGAGGCGATATGACCTCTAATTTGCCTTTAAATGATTAATTTGGTGTTTAAATAAGTGCCTTTTACTTAATAATGTTTTCTGCAACCGATTAACTTATGTCTCTTGGTTTAACCTTCTTAAAGAAACATTTTCTCTGCTTTGAGGCAATTAATGAGCTATCAAGTAAATAGGTACAGGAAAATGAACCGAAATTAAGGGCTGCCAGGCCAACAAAAGTGCTTTAATGTGTGGCATGGGGCTGTGGGTTACTGTCAGCCATGGCTTGGGCAGAGTGGCAGCCCGCCGCCATCCTGTCGGAGGAGTGTCCTTTCTGTCACTAGCTCAATTAGGTTACTGGACCTGCGGGGGGCGGGAGAGACACCCCATTCACAACTGGAAGCATTCTTCTCTCAAATGCTGGTTCTTTAAGTTTGGTAAAAACAATTATAAATCTTCAAGCTGGGAATGAGTTGTCATTTTTTAATGGGAAATTAAGGGGAGATGAAAATATATGCAATATTAATACAAAATATTAATATCAATAAATGTTAATATCAAAGTGTCACAAAGCACTTTCTTCTGTCATAGAAATATAAAAATGGATCATGTATAACTCAGTTTATCATTTTCCTGGTAATTTATTTTTAAATATAGTTTCTCTAGGTAGTTATTTATGGGTACAGGAGAGATTTGGGGTTTGGGTTATTAATAGAGTTTAAAAAGGTCAAACTTTGCCTGGTTTTCTGTAGTTTGTGAAAAACAATTTTTAAAAACTTGACCGATAGTCACCATCAACATTCTTTCAAAATTTGGAATTTCCCTTAATGACAATTAATGACACAGTGGGCATGGGGGAAGGGGGGAGCAGACAGAAGGAGGGAGGGGGTGAGGGAAAGAAAATAGTGACTAATTCTCACATAAATTGGATTCAGTTTTGACCATAGTACACTACTTAAACATTAATTTTTAATTCAACTTGTCAATATGTTGTTTAGGATGTTGCATCCTCATTTATAAGTGAAATATGTTTGTAATTTCCCTTTATAACAATATATTTTCTCAGATCTCAGTATCAGGTGTATCCAGATCAAGTAGAATGATTTTGAAATATTTCTTCTTTTTCTATTGTCTATAAGATTTGCCATAATCTGTTTTTTGAAACTCTCTTTTACTTTTATTTATGTAATACTGTCTATTTTTTGAGACTTTGGAAAAAAAATAAGAATTTAACTGATGACTTCATACTGAGCCTCAGGGTCAAGGCATTCTATAATAGACATACTCTTATTTGACAATGTGAAAGTTACTTTCTTGGCATTATTATTATTAATATTGCTTAATATTTAGATGCAGTAATCGTCTGTTTTCTTTTCTGAATGTATTTATCTTCGTTCATTCTTTATGTGGTTTTTGTTTCTAGTCCTTGTCTTAAACATTGTTATTGTTATTAAATTTTAAGCCTTTTAAATTCTATGAAGGCAAAAAGTGGAAACCTAATTAACACATGTATATGTAAAAATAAAAAAAAAATAAAGAAAGAAATAATCCCACCTCTCCAAGAAGGGTGTGACCAAGAATTTGCAACCATTTTCAAACCACTGTAGAGGCCAAGAAATGCCAGACCCTTGCCTAAAACCCTAGTTTCTTAATTCCCAATGCCTGAGAATAGTTTTTAGTTTTTTGTTTTGTTTTGCTTATTAGCTGTTCATTCAGTGGTTTGTAAAAGCTAACATTTTCTAAGCACTTCCAAGGCTTAATTGTCAAAATCCCAGTGAGATACACTATGTTAAACCCATGTTACAGATGCAGAAATTAAGCCATAAAGAGGTGAAAAAAGTTACCAAGACTGTACAGACTGTAAAAGGTGGAGTCATGATTTGTCCCCAGATAGTCTTGGTCCAGAGTGGCACTATTTGTACACCGTTTTCTTTCCTTAGCTTCTGTTACTGCACTCAGATTTTGATCATGTGTTCCTGAATGAGGGTGTATTCTATTTAATAAGCCTGTTTAACTTGATTTGTATTGTAATCCCTATGCAGTACCCAGATAAGTGTTTTTGATAAACACAAAATGGATGCGATTAGAGTTAGGGATATAGTCACTGCCATTGCCTCCAAGTGACTGAGGAATTCTAGGCATTGACCTTCCAGAGCCTTAAATGCAGATCTGTCAAAATGAGGACTAGTGTGATCATCATTCAGTGGGATTGGGGACAAGGGAGATGGGGCACCACAACCTCTGTCCCCCTGCCTGTGCATTCAGAGGCATCTGAGAGATTATAATGTTTAAGGTGCCAGAAACAAGAATAAAGCTTCCTCTGTCACAATAATCAGAGCTTTTCCACCTCCAGGCTGGGCTCCAGCTTCCGACTGTGATTGGCTAAATCACGACGGGGCTGCTGAGTGCTCAGGCTGCGGGAGAAGGCCAGCGAGCCCAGTGACGTCGGAGCCAAGGCTGCGTGGCAGGCAGGGGCTGGGAGCCACGTCCTGAGGAAGCATGTGCTGAACGTGGCATTGCTGTCCGGAGTCAGACCCAGTAGACGTGGTGACGTGGATCACGCCACAGACATGGTTCATGTGACTAGAATCAGGTGGAGGTCAGTGTAACAAGAAAAGGGAGGAAATGTGATGAGAGAGGTGATGATTAGTCTAAGGTCAGGAAGGAGATCACGGATTGAGCCGGCCATTGACCGGAAGGCAGAGAGAGAACTTTCTCAGGAGCTGCTTGGTCCAGTTGGGAAGCCTTTAAATCTCCCATTTCTTACCTTAGGGACGCACCTACAGGTTTCTACCAGACTGAGGCATGGGATCCTTGAATGAGCAGGCGCGCTTATCTAGAGTAAGGAAAATCACCTTGATGCTGAGGAAGTAAAGCCAAGGGTGCCGTCTGCATAGCTCCCTGAGGCTGATTCACCCAGTTCAACCAGGAAGGGTTCCTCCTGGTGGGACAGCAGCTGGCAGATCAAACCTGCACTTGCAGGAGAATTAGGAATTTGTTGATGAACAGAAATTTCAAATTTCGTTTTGATTCAAGGGATCGAATTTCAGAAAACCAAGATTATGTTTTCAGTCACCTGTCTGGGAGAGGGGTTGTGCTGGCATACAGGGTTAGAGAAGCCAGGCAAGACTCTGCAAACCAGAAGCTCTGATAGGACAGGGATTATTTACATTGGTGAGAGGATGTCGTAGCAGAGAGAAATATATGTAATTCTTTTCTTGAAACCACCCCCCACCCCCATTCCTACCCAGATTCCTAGCAGTGGTATCTTTTCACTCTTGAGGAAAGAAGAAGTAGCCTGGGTCACACAGATAAACAAAAGTTTGATTTATAGAGTAAAGATGTACTAGGATCACAGAGCTACCCTGTCTTCCTAGCGAATGTGCATTTTGTCTTGTTGATTAGAAGCTGCCCAGATCAGTACACAGGGAAAGGAAGATACCTTTTGGAAGGTTTGCATTACCATTTGAGTGACCGAGGTTTTACTCATTTATTTATTATCATTATTATTTTTTGAGACAGAGTCTCACTATGTCACCCTGTGTATAGTGCTGTGGTGTCACAGCTCACAGCAACCTCAAACTCTTGGGCTTAAGCAATTCTTTTGCCTCAGCCTCTGCCCAGCTGTTTTCTTGTTGTAGTTGTCATTGTTGTTTGGCAGGCCTGGACTGGGTTCAAACCTGCCAGCTCCAGTGTATTGGTGGGCGCTGTAGCCGCTGAGCTACAGACGCCAAGCCTACTCATTTATTTTTGAGACAGAGTCTCACTCTGTTGCCCTGGGTAGAGTGCCGTGGTGGCATCATAGCTCACAGCAACCTCAAACTCTTGGACTCAAGCGAGCCTCTCGCCTCTTTTTAGTAGAGACAGCATCTTGCTCTTGTTCAGGCTGGTCTTGAACTCCGGACCTCAAGCAATCCTCCCACCTTGGCCTCCCAGAGAGCTGGGATTACAGGCATGAGCCACCGTGCCTAGTGTGACTAAGGTTTTAAAGCACTTTATGTATGTGACTCTTTCAAGATACTCCTGAAATTCAGCAAAGATGTTAAACCTTGGGGCAGTCTTTTAAGGAAAAAAGTCCAAAATTAGCAGCTATTGATTGTCCTTGCTATATAAAAAGCTTTCAGTTGAGTTTGTTTACTTGGTAGATAAGCAGTAGAAGCCCGTTGGGCTGGGAAGCTTGTAAATCCAAGTTACTCGATGCTTTGGTTAGTGGAATATTTTGAGGCAGATCGTTCGTCATGAAATTTTATCAGTACCTGGAATGCATGATGGGGCACAGAGGAGGCCAGAGATGGAAACACATCTTAAAGCAAAGGCTTAGTGTTTGATTACTTGAGAACACAAAGTTTCACAAAACCTGAATGTGTGTGTGCTTGTCAGTTAACTCCAGCTGGTTTTGTGAGAAATGCTGAAGCAGTTGTCACGGGAAGAATGCCAACATGGGAAAAGATTGCCTTGCAATTAGAACAGCAAAGGAATTCTCTGGTTACTTGTAGGGTAAGAGTGGGAGTAATTGCTTGTCCTTGTTTTCCGATGGGTTGTGTGAACTTGCCTATAGACTACTCGGCACACTTGAACTCCTCCTCGCTCTCTGTCCCAACACCTCCCGTCCTCTCCAGATTAATTGTTCCTCCCCTCACCTGTGTTCAGAACACTTACTAGTATCGCCCACGTAGAATTCTGCCTCCCGGGGGAGGCCATAAGATCTTGGAAGGGCAGGACAAAGTAAAACCAATCACTTGCCAGTGCCAAGTCAATACGTGACAAAGTAGGGCATCAGCAGACTTGGAAGTTGCTTGTTTGGACCAAATACCAGTTAACAGATGTGTTGGATTAACTACTTTTCTATTTTGGTTAAACTACATGTTCAATGGAATTTAGTTTGGTCATTATGACTGTAGTTTATTATCTTTTCCCTGTTCGTTTCATTCATTTAACAAATATCGTGTGCCTTCTATCTGCCAGATGCTATCTTAGGTCTGGTGATAACAGCAACAAACAAAACTGATGTAACTCTTTTTCTAATGGATCCTGCGTTCTGGTGGGAGCCAGACAGTGCACAGTGGCAGATGTGTGTCCAGTGGTGGTGATGTATGCTGTGAAGATGATAATACTCAGGGAACAGAGGAGAGAGGGATGCTACTGTGGTGAGCAGGGAAGACCTCTCTGTGGAGTCTGTGAACTCAGACCTGAAAGAAATGAGGGATGGGTCATGCAAAGATGGGGATGCGCATTCCAGGGGGAGAAAGGAGTCAAGGCCAAGGTGCAGAGACCAGAGTACTCTTGTGTTCAAGGAAATACCGTGGCTGGGAGTGGCGGAGGAAATAAGGTCCAAGAAAAGAGTTCTGACCTGGGGCTTCATAAACCATGAAAAATTGTTGAACAGGCTTGCATTTATGTTTTCTTTTCTTTTCTTTTCTTTTTTGAGATAAGGTCTCACGTTGCCTGGGCTAGAGTGCAGTCATCATGGCTTACTGTATAACCTCAAACTCCAGGGCTCAAGTGATTTTCCCGTGTCAGCCTCCAGAGTAGCTGGGACTACAGGAGCATGTACCATGCCTGGCTAAGGTTTTCTATTTTTTGTAGAAACAAGGTCTTGCTCTTGTGCAGGCTGTTCTCAAACTGCTGGTCTCAAGCCATCTTGCCTTGGCCTCCCAGAGGGCTAGGATTCCACCGCACCTCATATGCCTTTTTTTTTTTTTTTTTTTACTGGTGAGTAGAGTGGGGGAGTTTTGGAGAAGAGGAGCAATTAGTAAAGAAAAGACTAGGAAGGTTGCATTCCAAAGGCCAATTAAAGAAAGTGTTCTCAGAAGAGGGTAGAGTGATCCATCCTCCAGTGCTTCCCCTTTGGCTTCACTCCTTTGAAGCTCATGTATTATATTTTCTCAAACTTTCAAATTGTGTCATTTTCTGTAATCAGAAATAATCGTTACATGCCATAAAAATAAACTGTAATTATTTTTTTGATGTCTTCTAAGTATTTGAATTCGTTTTTCCCCTTAAAAGGAATGGTTTAGAGGACTGAGTGGCATATGGACGGTGGCCAAGGGTGACGTGAAAATTGCCTTCCCTTGACTGATGGTTGGGCATTGATGGATGATGATGGTGGTGGGCTCTGAGTTAGGAAAACGGACTCAACTTTCCACCGTCACTTGGACCAATTTCCACCAATCATTTAGAATTACTGACTTTATTTTCTGAGCCTTAATATCGGTTTATTGATTAACAAATACAGCTCCAAGGAGCCTGGAATGCTGACATTTCCTATTGAAAAGCTGCTTGGCAGTCAGATTATGACCAGAAAGTTGCCTGATAAGCATGGAATCAGACAAAGGATATGCTTGTGTTGATGGTGCTATTAAGCTTGAGTTTTTTTTCTCTTTCTGACCTTTTGGATGACTGATGAGAAAACTAAAGCCAAAAGAATAGATAATGGCAGGAGGGGAAATGTAAAACTCCAATTTTTTTTTAATTCTTTGGGGATATGTTTTCCCTCTTTTGCCTTAACTTCGTCTATTACCACATCACAGGATACTTGCATTAAGGTATTTGTTTTGTAATATTCCGAGATGATTTAAACGGAGAAAGTCTAATTCTTCAGTAAGTCTTCTACATGTGACATTATTACAGTGCATACTATTAAAATACGGTTGCGACAAGGTGCAGTGGCTCACACTGTAATCTCAGCGCTTTGAGAAGATCTCTTGAGGCTTGGAGTTTGAAACCAGCCTAAGAGCATGGTGAGAACCCGCCTCTACTAAAGAGAAAAATTAGCTAGATGTAGTGGCAAACACCTCAAGTTCCAGCCAGCAGGGAGGCTGAGGCAGGAGGATCTCTTAACCTCAAGAGTTTGAGGTTGCTGTGAGCTGCGATGCCACTGTACTCTAGTCCAGGCAACAGAGCAGGACCTTGCCTCAAAACATTTTTCAAAAGTTAAAAAAAAAAATAGATACTGTTGACCTCTAAATAAGGACGGGGTTAGGAACACCATCCCTGTGCAGTCAAAAATCAACGTATAAATTTTGATTCCTCAAAAATTTAACTACTAACAGCCTACTGTTGGCTAGAATCCTGACTGATAAACAGTTAACACATTTTGTGCGATATATATTATGTACTGTAATCTTACAATAAAGTAAGCTAGATAAAATGTTATTAACAAAATCATAAAGGCTGGGCACAGTGGCTCCTGCCTGTAATCCCAGCACTCTGGGAGGCTGAGGTGGGTGGATTGTTTTGAGTTCAGGAGTTCAAGACCAGGCTGAGCAAGAGAGAGACCCCCATCTCTACTAAAAATGAAAAACTGAGGCAAGAGGATCCCTGAGCCCAAGAGTTTGAGCTTGCTGTGAGCTATGATGCCATGGCTCTCTATCAATGGTGACAAAGTGCGACTCTTGTCTCAAAAAAAAAAACAAAAAACCAGAAAATCATAAGAAGAGAAAATGTATGTAGTATTTGCTGTTCCTTAAGTAGAAGTGGATATTCATAAAGGTCTTCATTCTCAATGTCTTCACACTGAGTAGGCGGAGGAGGAAGACAAGGGTTGGTTGGCTGTGTTATCCCAGGTGGCACGCAGGAGAGGACCTTCACAGTGGACACCGTGGTCAGTTGTTATTGGAAGAGCTTATTTTTAGTCTAACTATGGTTTTGGGTGTGTTACCGTTCTCTGCCCTGAATGGATTTTTGCTGGCGAGATTGTGGGGCCTCGCCGGTGTAAACGTCCCTTCTATTTGGAGGAGTGATGACATGGGCTTACTGTCCGCCTGGTTTGCTGCCTGCTGTGTGTTGATAGTGTGTGACTTGTTGAAGCCTCTCCTTTTTTTTGTAATTTTCCTTCATCCTTGCCTGCATTTGTTCTTTTCCGAGTTTTTTAATTGTTGCCGTTAATTTTTGATAGGAGCTCTCTTAATGGGGGTGCAGCGGTATCTCATTGTGGTTTCCATCTGCGCTTCCCCTATGATCAGTCACGTGCTGCTTGTGGGCCACTTGTACATCTTCTTTGGAGATCTGTCTGTTTGAGTCCTTTGCCCATTTTTTTTTAATTAAATCATAGCTGTGTACATTAGTGCAATCATGGGGTACAATGTGCTCATTTTATATACAATTTGAAATATTTTCAACAAACTGGCATTTTCACAAATCGCCTTCACGGCATTTTCTTAGTTATTGTGTTAAGACATTTATATTCTACATTTAATAAATTCCGCATGTACCCTTGTAAGATCCACCGTAGGTGTGGTCCCACTGATTACCCTCCCTCTA
>CAUYRH010096893.1:0-30690 GCA_963574655.1 Perodicticus potto
TCAATTGATGCAGAAAAAGCTTTTGACAATATCCAGCATCCCTTCATGATCAGAACACTTTAAAAAATTGGTATAGAAGGGACATTTCTTAAACTGATAGAGGCCATCTACAGCAAACCCACAGCCAATATCATATTGAATGGAGTTAAATTGAATTTATTTCCACTTAGATGAGGTAGCAGGCAAGGTTTCCCATTGTCTCCATTGCTCTTCAACATCGTAATGAAAGTTTTAGCCATTGCCATCAGGGAAGAAAGGGCAATCAAGGGTATCTACATAGGGTCAGAAGAGATCAAACTTTCACTCTTCACAGATGATATGATTGTATATCTGGAAAACACCAGGGATTCTGCTACAAAACTTTTTTTAGAAGTGATCAAGAAATACAGCAATGTCTCAGGCTACAAAATCAACACCCATAAATCTGTAGCCTTTATATACACCAACAATAGCCAAGCCAAAAAAATAGTCAAGGACACTATTACTTTCACAGTAGTGCTAAAGAAGATGAAATATTTGGGAGTTTACCTAACAAAGGATGTGAAAGATCTCTATAAAGAGAACTATGAAACTTTAAGAAAAGAAATAGCTGAAAATGTTAACCAATGGAAAAATTTACCATGCTCATGGCTGGGAAGAATCAACATTGTCAAAATGTCTATACTACCCAAACAATATATAATTTTAATGCAATTCCTGTCAAAGCTCCATTGTCATATTTTAAAGATCTCAGAAACATAATACTTCGTTTTATATGGAACCAGAGAAAAACCTCGAATAGTCAAGACATTACTCAGAAATAAAAACAAAGCAAGAGGAATCATGCTACTAGACGTGAGACTCTACTATAAATCGATAGTAATCAAAACAGCATGGTACTGGCACAAAAACAGAGAGGCAGATGTTTGGAACAGAATAGAGAACCAAGAGATGAATCCAACTACTTACTGTTACTTGATCTTTGACAAGCCAATTAAAAACATTCAGTGGGAAAAAAATAAAATAAAAAAAAACATTCGGTGGGGAAAAGACTCCCTATTTAACAAATGGTGCTGGGTGAACTGGCTGGTGACCTGTAGAAGACTAAAACTGGACCCACACCTCTCACCATTAACTAAGGTAGACTCTCACTGGGTTAAAGATTTAAACTTAAGACATGAAACTATCAAAATATTAGAAGAACGTGCAGGGGAAACTTTTGAAGGAATTGGCTTGGGTGAATATTTTATGAGGAGGACTCCCCAGGCAATTGAAGCAGTATCAAAAATACACTACTGGGACCTGATCACACTAAAAAGCTTCTGTACACCTAAGAACATAGTCAGTACAGCAAGCAGACAGCCCTCAGAATGGGAGAAAATATTTGCAAGTTATGCCTCCGACAAAGGTTTAATAACCAGAATACACAGAGAACTCCAATGTATTAGCAAGAAAAGAACAAGTGATCCCATCTCAGGTGGGCAAAGGACTTGAAGAGAAACTTCTCCAAAGAAGACAGGCACACAGCCTACAGAGACATGAAAAAATGCTCGCCATCCTTAATCATCAGAGAAATGCAAATCAAAACTACTTTGAGATATCACCTAACCCCAGTAAGATTAGACAACATGGCAAAATCCCAAAACCAGAGATGTTGGCATGGATGTGGAGAAAAGGGAACACTTCTACACTGCTGGTGGGAATGCACACTAATACATTCCTTTTGGAAGGATGTTTGGAGAATACTTAGAGATCTAAAAATAGACCTTCCATTCAACCCTATAATTCCTTTACTAGGTATATACCTATACCCAGAAGACCAAAAATCACACTACAACAAAGACATCTGTACCAGAATGTTTATTGCAGCCCAATTCATAATTGCTAATCATGGAAGAAGCCCAAGTGCCCCATCAACCCACAAATGGATTAATAAATTGCGGTACATGTATGCCATGGAATATTATGCAGCCTTAAAGAAAGATGGAGACTTTACCTCTTTCATGTTTACTTGGATAGAGCTGGAACATATTCTTCTTAGCAAAGTATCCAATGTATTCAGCCCTACTATGAAGCTAATTTAAAGTTTTCATATGAAGGCTATAACCCAACTATAGCACAAGAAAATGGGAAGGGAGGGGAGGGGGGATGTTGGGGTGGAGGGAGGATAATTGGTGGGGCCACACCTATGGTGCATCTTAGAAGGGTACAGGCAAAACATACTAAATGCAGAATAAAAATGTCTTCATACAATAACTAAGAAAATGCCATGAAGGGTATGTTAAACAGTTTGATGAAAACATTTCAGACTGTATATGAAACCAGCACATTGTACTCCTTGATTGCACTAATGTACACAGCTATGATTTAATACAAAAAAATCAATTGGGACTCATCAATTAACACTCATGTGCACATATGGAAATAAGACTCATCAAATTCAATAGGTGGGAAGGCAGAGGAGGGATCAGTGAATTCACACTTAACAGATACAGTGCACACTCTCTGGGTGAGGGGTATTCTTATAACTTTGATTCAAATGGTACAAAAGCAAGGTACGTTTGTATCCCCATAATACTCTGAATTTAGGAAAAAAGTTTAAGTATAGTATTATTCTAAGTCAAGAATTTGCTCACACTTCCCAATTTTGAACCTTGAATTAATTCAAAGTCAGTCTTTATAATATAAAAGTTTGTTACTAAGAACAGCCTTGCCAGAGTTTTTCTAGTTCTGCAATTAATCCTTAGATGATTTGTTTCCAGCACCATTTTTTATAATGAAATGGGAAAAAACACTAACAGCCAATGACGGGATTTGTAAGATGTATGGGATTTAGCATTTAGGAGGACACCTGCTACTGGTGACTCACACCAGACCCTCAATAACGCCTTGAGTAACACCTTGAAATTCAATTAAATGTGATTAATACTTATTCAATAGTTACTATGTGTTAGATTCTATATTACTAAACTGAAGCTACTTTTAACCATACTTTCATTCTATTGCCATCAAATGTATAGGGCATTTGCCATGTATATGCCATTTAAAAATATTGTACAAGGAAAAATGTATCAGAAAACAGAATACATGCCCTCAGGGAACTGTCTCATGGCAACATGTGTCAAAAAGTTTTAATTTAGGGTTGATAGCTGATTAGATCCAAGAGATCATGCCTTATTCATTTTGCCTTCTGAAGGAGTGATGTAGCACCCTTTTTAAAGGCACCCAAGGGGTGTTTGTGGACTGGAGTGAGACTATGAGTAATTTTTAACCTTATAGTTAGAATAGGCATTTAAAGGGAAATCTTTCTATTTCTGAAATAGCTCCCAGGAGGGGAAATTAATGCTTTATTTGTCAATTACTATTATTCTCAACTCACAGGAATCTCTGAATTTGTGCTAAAGTTCTGTTCTCAACTGTTCTTAAAATCAGACCCGGTTTCAAAGACACATACTGAATCAATATATAAAAAGCGACTAAATTTTTATATTTCATGGCAAAACATACAGAATATGTTTTTAATGAATTATTTTCTTGGCTTTCTGGTTAACTTTTTCATTGACCTCTTTTAAAGATATCACTTATTTAAATGTCAGCTGCTGCTAACCTAATGGATTATATGTATGAAGATAATTTTTGTGTTTGGTAATAGGGCGTAGGGAAGTGACCTAGTTTTTTCATTCCAGCTTAATTACAAATCAGTTGCTTCATTATACAGTGCTTTATCATGATAAAAACTGCCCACCTAATAGGGGCTAAGTAAAACATACACATATAAGTTATTAGAATAGTACCTGGCATACAGTACATTATTCATAAATATTAATTCCTTTTGAACTTCTATGGAAACACGGATTTTTCCTCAAGGGGTTTTCTCAATGGTTAGAGAATCTGATCAATTATTCTCCCTACCAATTTTCCATTAAATGAAATAGCTTTTATGTTTATGCCTCTCTTCATTCTGAACCATTAGAGATAATTGCCAAAGCTTTTGGAATAATAGAGCAAACTCTAAATATCTACATAAAACAAAATAATCATGTACAATTTAGCGTCAAAAATCAACTCCTACACTGTAGGTTTTTAGATTACTTTCTACGAACTGTAGTTTTAATAATCTACACTTTAAAATCCACAGTAGTTATTTTAAAGGTCACTGGAAATACTCTTTAATATGGCTAGGATCATAGCAATTTGCCAATAAATATTAGTAAATATTTTATATAACTTCAGAACCTATTTTATAATCAGATTGAAAAGCAAACAGATGATTCAAGTAAGAAAGACTACCTAGTTGATATGAAATTCCAAAAGCCATTCAAATATTCTGTGGAACAATACTGGAGAAAACCAATATGTAATATCTGTAACACAAATGTTTAACTCAAGTAATGGCATAAAATAATTCTGAAATTTTATTTGATTTTAACAGAATTTCATATCCCTAATTCTTCCCATCCTTTAGTCTACATTCCTTGAAGTTAGGGAATCCATTGGTTCAGGAGAAAGGCAGAATCCAGCAGAGAAAAATAAAATTCTATTCTACTTTCACATTCCCAAACAGATCCTTAATGTCCATTTCAGAGACAACACTTGTGAGAAGTCAAAGCTTTTATTTGCAGGAGTGAAATTTTGTTGAGAGGATGTGCTTAGGAGGCCCAGGGAGTCACAGCTGGAAGACTCATTCACCATAGTGATGACTGATGTTAACTGCAGAATATGGAATGAAGATTTTTTTCAAGAAAAGAGAGAAAGGTTGAAAGAGAGAGGACAAGGAGAAAAGAAAGGAAGGACCTTTTCTAAACTACTATGATTGAAGGGACTACAGAGGGAGAAGTCAGGCATTAAGAAAAAAGCAGAGTGCCTATGTGAAGCCAAGGACCCAGGAGGAAATCATATAAACTTCAGAGAGACTGAAGAGAAACCCAAAAGCAGAGGGGGCTTGTGCCGTTGCTCACATCTGGGGCTCTCAGAGGAGAAACACCTGTGGCTGCAGTGAAGGTGAAGCCCTCCTGTGCAGAGTCCTTGACCTTTGATGTCTGAGGCTGTCTCATACACCAGGACCATTAGCAGTGGGTGTCCACCAATGCTCAGAGGCTGAGAACATCTTGGTCCTCACCCACAGTGGCCCAAAGAAGCCCAGAAGACATACTGAACACCCCACCCCACCCCCGCCTCATCACCGCAGTGCCATGTAAGCTTTCCTGTCTTCTCCAAGAAAAAGAGAGGGAGGGAGGGTGGTAAAAAATACTGGACTTGTTGCCTTATAAAATCCTAAATTGTATAAAGGAAGAGGACAGATTTCTATGAGAAAATAAGGCAAATTTTATTTTCCTCCATTATGAGCAGAAATGGGAGTTCATGACGAAATCCAGCTTAATTACAGAAAAGAAAGTTAAATTTCTGTATAACTACATCTTACAGTATCAATTTCAACAAATTACAACATTTTTCTAGATGGTGACTTTGGAACAGGTAGAATGGAAAAGCATAAATTCTCAATAAGAATCCCAAGACAGAGAGCTAGAAAAATGGCAAGAAGCCAGAGTGGACTGAAGTGAAAGATGTGGTAGCTGCTCCCATATGGCAGCCATATCCCAGGCGTTGCTTGGCGTTTCATCGTTTTTCAGGTTTTAGCTCATTAGTGAGAAGAAGAGAGAGGCTCCCTGAGGGGCAGAAGAGAGAAACAGTAAATGCTGGTGGAAAGAGCCCAAGCTTTGCCCAGAGTTAGGCAAAATTAAATCCAATAACCTAACTTGCATCATCAATAGCTTATGAAAATACAGACACACAGAATATAAAATTCTATTATCAGGATCTCAAGAGAAAAGGTAGGACTTGTTTTTGTGAACTATGAAAACAGCAACAAAAAACTGTTCTCCTTCCTGTACAAAGGCACAAATATAAACACATAGCTGTGTTTAGCCATCCTACAATGAATATGCATTTCAAAACATGATAACATATAATTTTTATTTGTCAATTAAAAAAAATAAGGTGTTAGAGATTCACACATCTTGGGGACCAATATAGAAAATTCTTAGCTTGAAAAAACTGCACACATAATTGATACAACAAATTGAGCTTAATGTAGTTGAAATAAATTGCCCAAGTAACCATACACAGTCATATATTACTTCTACTACTATGTAGTTATGCCATTATATTGCAGTCACATTAAATTAACATACCAAGATGGGAGTAATTAGAGTTTTCAGGATTTGTTTTAATTTTGGTTCTTCACATGATTTTTTTCTTCCAAACTCCTGCCAGCTCTGAAACTCTCCAGCATGTGCCCATCTTACCCGCTGGAGGACAGAGTTCCAACACCCTTTTTGTTCATGGAGGTGAGAAGTCTGTATTATTAAGACTACTACAAACTGCACACAGCATAGTCTTACAACCCAGCAACCACTTGGCAATTAGAACTAAGATTGGCAAACTTCAAAGAAATCCGATGTAGCTTCCATTGTAAAGGTAATCCTTTAATTAAATCAAGTTGCATTTTTAATTAATCCTAAATGAATTATTTCCAGGTTTCACATTTGAAATAGTGCCTAATAGACACATCATGCCACCATGTAAACATGAAAAATTAAGTCAGCGAAAATATACTTGTGAAAATTATTATTTAGAGTAGGGGATCTGACCTCCAGTGTTCTCTCTTGATGTTTGCATACTTCAGAATACAGTCCCCAGGTCATGAAGACAACCTGTGAAACCACGTGTGGACAGAACAGGGCTGCATGTTACTGGTGATTCACTTTGCATGGTTCTATAGCTTGGACGAAACTTTTGTTTTGATCATGATTTTCTCTCCCTATATAGGATTCCAAGACCATCTTAAACACTAAAATCATTGCAAGAAAATAGTTCCCACTTACTCAGTATTTTTTTTTTTTAGCAGGGGACTTGTCTTTCCTTAATAAATTTGATTTTTATAAAAGCACTGTAGGACAGAAATTATTCTTCCATTTTGCAGATAAGAAAACTGAGGCTGGGAGAAACCAAAAACTTCCAAATATACACAGCTAGTAAAAAGAAAAAAGATGTCTGTGAAGATAAATGCTCTACTTGTTATACCAGCAAGAGAAGCTTCAGCATTTAGTATGGTGAGAAATCCAATACACATATATGCTTTAACAGGTTTAAATTATAATCAAAATACATTTAGAATGATGCAGAAGCAGAGAAAGGCCAAAGTCTCAGATCTAGAAACCTCTAAGGCTCATTGACATGGAGGCTTATCTTTACACATTTTAGCAAAAATAACCTTTTTTTTATTAAATCATAAACACATAGATCATGTATACATTAAAGCCTTTATGGGGTACAATGGGCTGGTTTCATTCTTCTTAGCAAAGTATCTCAAGAATGGAAGAAAAAGTATCCAATGTACTCAGCCCTACTATGAAGCTAATTTATAGCTGTCATATGAATGGTATAACCCAACTATAACACAAGATTATAGGGAAAGGGGCAAGAGTAGGGAGGGGAGAGGGGAAGTTGAGGCAGAGGGAGGGTAATTGGTGGGGCTACACCTACGTTGCATCTTAGAAGGGTACAGGCGAACCTTGCTAAATGCAGAATACAAAAGTCTTCATATAATAACGGAGAAATTGCCAGGAAGGCTATGTTAATTAGTTTGATGAAAATAGTTAAGATTGTATATGAAACCAGCACATTGTACCCCTTGATTGCACTATTGTACACAGTTATGATTTAATGATAAAGATAATAAAAAAATTAAAAAAAAATAAAAAGAGCTCAAATACAAAAAAATAAAATAAGATAAAATAAAACCTGAATCAGTAAGTACCGTTGCTGCCGTGTGACTCCCTATGCACACACCCCCACAGGGCCTCATCTACATGGGTGTGTGACTGTTGTGCACCCACAGACACCCAGCTCACCGGGGAAGTCCTCTCCCCTCTGCCCTCTCACCCTCGGAGGATGCAGCCCAGCTGGAGCCCACCCCCTGGCTCTGCCAGCTGAGAGGGTATCAGCTTGACCTTGGCACCCCTGCTTGGACGATGACAATCATGGCAGGGGCCTGTACTTATTAGTGCTGCCCAAAGAGTTCCCTGGGGCTGAGGAGCTTGGGGGTTCCTTGAGTCTTACCCCACTTGGATGAAGGGGCCATGTCTCTCGGCTCCCGGGTGCATTGTGCCCATAGACATGCCTTCTTTGGCCTCTCTTCCTTCCCAGGAGGCTGCCACCCAGGGTGCCCTTTGGCCTGGGGGAGGTAGAGCCCTGTTATTGGGGCTTCCCCAGGGCTCCTGGGCCCTGGGCTCCCTCCTCTCTCCTCCCCATCCCTCCCCTGCCTTGTGCCTGGCTGGCAAGGTACGCATTTAAAGGAAAAATTTCGGCGATGGGTGCCAGGGAAACGTCCTCCATCCTCATCCCCTCCATTAATCACCTGCTCATGGGGGCGCCAGGCCCTGTTTAAGATGCGCCGGTGATGCTGAGGTGAGCGCAGGCCTCCCTGAGCTCCACCGTTAATCTGCTCCCTCTGCGACAGGCTACCTGGCCTGTTAATCACTTGCTGTAATTACAGCCCCAGCTCTACTCGGGAATGTTAATTGACGCCCGGATGGAGGGGCTGCGCACGCCCAGCACCCCTTTCCTAGGCCCCTGAACACCAAGGTTATGGGATTTGGTACAGCTGACAGTATATGGAAATGAAGGTGCCATCCGAGGGCAGGGTGGCTGGCTGCCAGCAGCAGGGGCCAAGTGCTGGGCCCCTCTCTCATGTCCTGGGTTCTTGGCAGCCGGAGCAATGGGTGCATGGGGGAAGGTGCAGAGCATGAGGGTGGGGGCTCTCAGGAGAGCCAAGCTGGCAGGGAGGGCAGAACTTGCCTGTGGGAGGGGCTGGTGGCCACTCTTGCCTGGAGCCCCCAGCTGATTCTAACCTGGGCTCTGGCCCCAGTGGTCACAGAGGGCCTGGAATGCAATGTCTAGGGTGACAGAGAGACAGGAAGGGCAGGTCCCTGAAGCCTGGCAGTTCCTCCAGGTGGAGGAAGGGAGAAGACGGGGCAAGGACCAGGGTCACAGTGAGCAGAGTGTCCTCAGGAAGGGGATGTGGCCCTTTTTATTTTCTGAGGTATGTGCCCTGGGCTTCAGGGAGTTGTGGGGGGCCCCAGGGGCCCTTGTCTCCCATTAGCTGATTTGTCTGGTCTCTGAAGGTCCTGCGTGTTCTGGTGCAGTCCTGATCCATCCACACCACCCTGCTGACACCCAGCCATCTCCCCACTGCATCCTGGCTCTATAGGGCCCCTTGTCAGGCCCCTCTGTAGCTTCCTGGGCCCAGGCTGGGACCCTAAGGCTGGGCATTCAGTCTCAGCTAACACCCAGCCAGGATGCTTTGGAAAATACCCTGGTTCTGACTCGACTGGCAGGGGAGGGCCTGGGCGTAGGTGTATTGCCAAGCTCCCCAGGTGGTTCCAACCTGCAGGCAAGGTTGAGCTTGCCAATATGGTCCGGGGGTGTGATCTAAGGCTGCTGGAAAGTTCTTAAATCTATGATGTGAGGTGATGTCCTTGACTTCTGTGTGGTCTGTAGAAGCCCAGGGACGCAGGGCGAGGACTGCTAATGTACACCTGCTGTCCTCCTCAATGCTCTGCTATGGGGACGCGTGGCTGTGCTGGCAGCAGCAGGTATGGGGGCTCGTGGAGTGTGGGGGGCATGGCGTGCATGAGGCAGGCTCTCCAGATCATCCAGTGTGAGTGTGTGTGTGGGGTGTGGCCAGAAGCTCCCCTGGCCTGGCTGGAGCTACTGGCTGGGGAGGATGGAACATGGTGGGGCCGGGGCAGGGGCAGCCGCCTCACCCCCAGACGTCATTAAAACCCCGGTCAGCTCAGCAGAGATGTCGCAGAGGCCTGCGGGAGCAGGAGGAGCAGAGAGAGGAGGCGCTGAGAATGACAAGGGACGGATAGGAGTGAGCCCCTTGTGGGCTGCCCCCAGTGAGATGTGCAGCTGGCTGGGGCACCCAGGCACCAAGGGTCCTTCCACCAAATCATCCACTGTGGGTGTGGGAGGGTGTGTGTGTGGCCAGAAGCTCCCTTGGCCTGGCCAGGGCTGCTGGCTGGGGAGGATAGAACATAGCAGGGCTGGGGCTCATCCACCAGGGCTCAGGCTTAAGCATCCTCCCAATGGTGTAGACAGTCTGGGAATCACAGCAGCCCCTCCTCAAGGGGCTTTTCCATAAGCAGAATAGATTAATGAGCCACTCCTAAAATCCACGGCCACCCGAGGGCTCCTGTCCCAAACTGACATTGCCCCTCAGAGCACCAGTGCTCTTGCCTGGGGGGTTTTCCTCGTCTGGCCCTCGAGCCCAGGGGCCACCATCATTTCCAGGCAGGGTTGACTTTCTGCTCCCTCCAGCTACACCGTGGCCCTTAGTGTCCACACCCACATCTCCCGATTATGGCAGTTTACGAGTTCGTCCACAGAGCTATAGCTGCCTAGCTTCCAAATCCTGACTTGTGTCCCGGGTAATATCCATCCAGGGTTCACTGAGGCCCCACCAGGTCTTGGGCAGGAAGCACTGGAGGAAGCCTGGAGTCCTGTTGAAAAGTCCTGGTAGTGCTCTGCAGTCCCAGGCCCTGGGACGGTCTGCTTCTCTGGGGTGGGTTTTTGTGGGGCTGTGCTGATGCCACACCTCTGATTTCTCATCTGTAAGGGAAAGAGGATATTTTCCCAGCATGGAGTGGTCATTAGAGAGGTTTCTGGAACCTTCTAGAATTTCCCTATTAGCAATGAGGAAATCTCGTGAATGTCTCCTAGGGTTGCAGGATGTAGTTAGCTTCTGAGAGGCAGTGGCCTGATCTGCTCACCCACGTGGAGGCCCCATCTGAACTTGGGCGTGGGGTTGGCAGTATCTTCTGGGTACCCCATACACTGCAGAGTCATATGGAGCTCACTGTGATTTCATGCCATCCACACAGGTGCAGAGCCACGGGCTGGGGGCATTTTATCTGGCCACGGAGGGAGAGGGCTTCTGCGTGTCCTGAGTCCATTCTGACCACAGATACGGACTGGATAGTGCAGGGAATAGGACTTTTCCCCTTCCTGCCCCACCTGCCATCCCATGGGACCTGTGGGGTCAGGACTGCCAGGCAGGAGCCCCTTAGTGAGGGGAGCTCCAGACTGGCCAGACACCAAGGCCCTCCAGCCCTAAAAGCATGGCTCTGGGCTGGACTGCTGGGAGGGACCAGGGGCCAGCTGTCTCTGCCCCATTTAAACCCTCCTGAGCAGTGTCAGGGCCCTGATAACAGGGGGGTGGAAAGAACCAGTGCTGGTGTGCTCCCACATTCTGAACGGGTGCCTTGGGGGAGTCTGAAACAGGAGGTGGGGCCCTGGCAGCCGCAGCAGTTGGCAAGAGGTGAGTACAATGGAGCGCCACCCGGAGGCCACAGGCAGCTCCTGCTCTCTTGCCTGCCCCTGGTCTGCAGGAGTGGGGGTGACACGGCCACACATCACCCCAGGACAGCCAGGGCTCCGTCCAGGTTCCTCTGCTCTCCTGTAACCAGAGTTCCCTGTGAGTGTCAGATTCCACTGGGGGCTCTGGCCACCTCCTGAGGGTGAGTTTTTCAATTTGGGGGGCAGCTTCTTGCCAGCCAGTGACAGCCCAGAGCAGCAGTCACAGGCTATACCCATGCCAGCCTCCTACGATGACTGGGCCAGAGACTTGTCTCTAGAACTTTTGGTTCCCTGGATCCCTGGAGACACTGGTGGAGTCCCAGCTCCCCAGCCAGGCAGCAGCAGAGCCCACCGTCCACAGGGGTAGCCGCTGTACCTCTCCATCCCCATCCTGAACCGCCATCTCCCCAAGGCTCTGTCCTGCCTCCTGTCAAGCCGGCCATGCAGTTCCTGCACCCCCACCCAGCCCCAGCTTCCAGCCCGTAGCAGTCAGGACAGGGTAAAGGGGCAGGGCCCACTTGGCACCTCATTGTCCAGGGCCCAGATCCTCGGCTGTGAGCTCTGTGGGGTGGGGAAGCCCTGCGGGCATGTGGGCACCGCCCGTCCCCCTGCCCCCCAGGATGTCTGGCAGCACTTGGAGTCTAGGGATAGGCCGGGAGCGTAGAGGTCGCCCAGCCGGCCTCCTGCCCAGCACTCCACCACAGACAGATGGCCGCTCAGCGTCTCCCTGAGTGTTCCCAACTCACGACTTAGTGACTGCGGGAGCCAAGGACAATCGGAGAGTCCTCTAACCTTCTCTACTTCTTAAGACGAGTCCTGCAGTCTGGCCAGGCGGGAGGCTGGCCCCTTGAGTCCCTCCCTCCCACCTGGCGCCTCTGTCTTCTGCTCGAGTGGGAGAGAGTCTCGGTGAGGAAACTTGCAGGGGCCGCTCTGCCTGCAGGGTCCGTGAGGACTCCTCGCCTGCTGTCCTCGCTCCTCTCCTGGGTCTCTCTTTTCTTCCTCAAATACCTGCTGTTCTCATCTTTGTTCTCCACCCACAGCCTGGGGACTTTCGGGATCTTGCCGGAAGCCTCTGTGTTTGGTGTATGGGCATGAGGGACAGGGAAGCAGCTGCGTCTGAGTCCACCCTCAGTCACATTCGAGAGGTGCGACCTCGGACAGGGTGCGCTCGGCCTGTGTTTCTTGGCTGTGAGTCGGGGGGCGATGCCAGCCCCTGCCTTGGTTGCGTGGGGCCAATGACGCGCGCAGCCTGAGCATTCCCCACCCCACCTGCGTTTAGTGACTTGAGCGTTTAGCAGACGGCCATGATGCACGTATTGTGGTCACTGATGGGCGGGAACCTATCCGCAGGGTGGTGAAGCACTGTCCCACCCAGCGGCCACTGTGACCTTGCTCCCAGACGCCCAGGCTCACACTCGGCCCCGTCTGCTTGTGCCTGGTTCTGCTCCGGGCAGGGGCACCTCCTCGGCGCTCTGACAGGGCCCGGGTCTCGGTTTGGTTTCTCCCAGAGCAGACCCTGAGCTAGGTATTCAAGGGCAGACTTTGGGGAAGGGAGCGGGGCTGTGTAGTACAGGGAAGAGAGGGACCCAGGGCTGCTGTGGGCCACTGGAGCTGGGTCCCATGCGGCCTCTGAGACAGCTCAGAGAGGCAGCTGGGGTATTTGTGCACTAGTCTCTGTCACTTGCTGACCAGGGCTCTTCCAGGACAGAGTGTCCAGGTGCTTCTGGCCTTGAGGTCCTGGCAGACAGGCAGTGTCCAGGCAAGTGCCGGGGGCTGGGATGGGGAGGGTGTGCACAGGAATGCTGGGGGGAGCATGTCATGGGCATAGCCATGTCTTCTGAGGCAGTGACAATGACGGTGGTGACCGTGCTGATAAGTAAGGAGCTCCCTGGTGGTGCCAGAGCCAGACCCTCCCACCACCCCAGCTGCGAAGCTTTGAGTGGCATCTTCCTGTGGACTCTGGCCCTGTCCTGGGTCTCAGACACCTGAGCTGTAAGGACACAGGGCAGCTGCTGCCCAGCCAGTGGGTGTCTTACTGTGGGGTGCTGGTCTTCACAGCCCTGGCACCTCTCCCAGGAGTGTCCTGTGGCGCACAGCCGGCTCCACCGTCAGGGCAGCAAGTCTGCGTGCTTTTGCTGTATGTGGGTGGTTGGCTGACAGTGGCCTACCAAGGACATCCACGCCTTCATCCGTAGCACATGTGAGTGTGCCCGTGTGTGGCAAAGGCAGGCTTTGCAGATGGGGCTGAGTTCAGGGTCTTGAGATGGGAGATTGTCCTGGATCATCTAGATAGGTCCTAAACGCCGTCACACATGTGCACCTAAGAGGGAGCCAGAGGGGACTGGACATGGAAGAGAACAAGGCCACGGGGCCAGGGAGCGGAGATGGGGGTGATGTATCCACCAGCCAAGGAATTCCCTAGAAGCTGGGAAGAGGAACAAGAGATTCTGTCCTGGGGCTCTGGAGGGAGCACGGCCGGGCCAACCCCTTGATCCCGGCCCTGTGAAGCTGGCTTTGGGCTTCCGGCCTCTTCTTGTGGGAGAGAGTGGGTTTCTCCACCTAATTTGTGGTCATTTGTTGCAGCAACAGCAGGAAACTGAGACCATAAAGAAACGAACTACGTTGCTAGCAAGTGATGGGGTGTGGATAGGAGGGACTCTTCCCCTGGCCGTCCTCGGACAGGATGTGACAACACACCTATCGATGACTCTGTTATACGGAGGTCTCCTCGCATTTGGCCCAGGCTGCATTTTGATTGGGGGACATGTGGGCTGGGTGGGGCAGCTTTAGGGAAGTCTGGGGGTGTGGGAGCTTTGTCGGGAGGGGATTGTCGAGGAGCTTGAGGGGTGGGGCCTGGGCACCCCCTTGCATCCTTCCCCATTTCCTTGAGTGGAGTCTTAAAGATGAGTGGGCCTGAGCACAGCCTCTGCTGGACGCTAAGTCTGGAGGGAGGGTTTTGCATCGGGCCTGGCCCAGCAGCCCTCTGTTGAGCTCTGCACCCCTCTGGATTCCAGGAGGTGAGCTCGCTCCTTCTGTGGCCAGTGTGGGCAGCCAGACGATAGGCTTTCCCAGTCAGCTCCCAAGACTGAGGTTCTGTCTTCTCCCCAGCTGGTTTTCCTGGTGGATCAAGCAATCATAGCAGGTCCCCAGGCCCCCTTGGTTATGGGGCCACAGGATGTGGGGGATCCCTCACCTGCGTCTGCAGTGTAGCAGCCCAAGTTCAGGCTGAGACTCACTAAAGCAGTAAAACGTACGTGGTTCCCAAGGACCAAGTGTGAGTGAGGTAAAGAGTTAAATCTCTTATTGGTTATCTTTCTGTTGATTGCAGGTCAACATAACAATATTTTAAATATAAAAATATCATTACATTACTCACATCATTTTACATTTTTTAATGTGGCTCCTAGAAAATGTAAAATCACACTTGCTGGCAGATGCTTTTACATGGCTACGCCAGCTTCCTGGACAGGGGGACTGGTTTGTCTACTCCTTATCTGGAAGGACTTGCTGTCTGAGCTGTGCACCCCCCGCTCTGTGCTGGAACCCTAACCCCCAGGGTGATGGCCTTTGGAGATGGGCCTTTGGGAGGTAATGAGGGTTAGAAGAGGTCATGAGGGTGGGGCCCTTGTGACGGGATTAGTTCCCTGGACAGAAGCGACTCAGAGGGCTAGCTCTGCCTCCTGTCTCTGCAGTATGTAGTTACAGCCAAAGGCCCTGTCTGTCAGCCTAGAAGAGCCCTCATCAGAGTCAAACCCCCCCACCGGCACCCTGAGCTTGGACTTCAAGCCTCCAGAACTGTGGGAAATAAATGCCTATTGTTTGAGCCACCCTGTCCATGGTATTGCTATGACTGAGATAGGACTTCAAGGCCAGGGTGGTGGCGGCGGTGGTGTCTTCTTTCCTGAAGGCTTTCTGGAACTATGTGGGCAGGGAGTAAGGAGGACTGGCGCCCCATGCAAATTCATGAGCAGGACCAGAAATCCACACTTTTTAGCACGATGAGTGAGTTGTGGTGAAGGCCAGAATTGGCAATAGCAGGCAACAGAATTACATTTTTCTCCAGTTCAAAGGCAAGATGGTGAGCTCTTCTCCCTGACCAGGTAGGCCTTCAGGTCAAAGGTGGAGGCAGGAGAACAGCGTTCCCGAGAGGCTGCTGTCCTGTTGGGCTACTGGTGCATCGTTATAACATCACTGCTCACTTGTGTAACAGTTAAACGGTGAAATATTTTTTATTGTGGCAAAATATGCGTAGAATAAAATTTACCAACTTGGTCACTTCTAAGTGTACAGTTCACTGGCATTAAGGAGTTCACATTGTGTTTCCATCACCACCCTCTGGCACCAAACTCTGTCCCCACCAAACACTGACTCCCGGGCCCCCTCCTTAGCCCCTGACAACTGCCACTCTACTTTCTGTCTCTGTGAATGTGACATTCTGGGTTCTGCCTATAAATGCAGTATTAGCACTTTTTCTGGCTTGCTTTCCTTAGTACAATGTCTTTAAGGTTCACCACTGTCAGGATGGCTTGTATTTAACTGTGTGATGTTTATAAAGCCCTTTCATATGGCTAACCTCAGTCCTTTCCCCCCAAACCCTATGAATAGGTTTTATTAGCCTATTTTGCAGATAGGAACACTGAGGCTCTTTGTCTAGGCTCACTGGGACTTGCTGAGAGGTTACATGGCCTGTGTGGGGAGCAACAGCTAGGTTCTCGCTCATCTCCCCGGGATCTGCCGACTCCCTCACAGGGACTGCAGGTGTCTGCAGCTTGGCCAAAGTGCTCAACTCATTGTTTTAATAAATGATTGTCACACAATTCAAAAATACAACCAGCTCTGGGGAAATACTTGCTTTCTTTAAGTATCTCTCCTGTTTTTCCTCTTCCCTCCTTTCCTCTCTTGAGACGAGGTGGGAAGGTTTCTAAGAATAACTCCAGGCGATGGGACAGGTCAGTGTGAGAACTGTGTAACCTGGGATGAGGGGTCCAATCTGAAGACTGTTGACAGTGAGGCTTTGAAAGCTGAGTTCCGGGCAGGGTGTGTGTGTGCACGGAATACAAATTAATAATGTGTAGGGAGAAGGGCACGGTATGCAGATTTGAGGTGTTGGCGTTGTGTCTGCCACGGGGAAGGGCCAGGGTTCTTTCGAGGCAGGTGGCTGAGCAGGAGTGAGTCCTTAGCCCGAAGCTCTTACAGAGTCACCCCTGCGGCCATCAATGATGGCCAGGAGGAGGCAGGGTTGGGGCTCAGAAACCAAGGTGGCTTTTTTCCCAGGGACTCTGGCTTCCTGGAGCCCTCGGACATCTCTGCTCTTCTGTAGCTGTAAGGGTTCAACAGGCAGAAAGAAGGGCTGTGGGTGCCCAGTCTCTGTGACCAGGGAGTCCTCCGGGACCTGCCATCCGACAGGTGGAGGTGTGGCAGGGAGGCTGAGCCCACCCAGTTAACTGGCTCATCAGTCTTCGAGCGGCTCGTGCGCGGGCCGGGGCAGATTGCCTAGCCAACCTCATTATTCTTGTGAATTTAGCAGCTCACAGGAAGATAATACCTTTCAGGTTTGACCCAATTTTAGTTTTTGTTGTCATAACCATGGAAAATCGACCTTTGAGCCCCTCAGCAGCGGCCTGAATAGGAAGTGATTTACGGCACGTGTGCTGTGCGGAATCCCTAATGCACCTGAAGGAAGGGGCTGCTGCGGCCTCCGTTGAAGCACTAATCTCCTCTTAGCAGCAATTTCCACAGCAAATTCTCGTACTTCCCTCATCTGAGAGCCCACTCCCTGAAGATTTTGAAAACTGGGTTACCTTAAATTAAAAGTAAGTAAGTAGACAGAGAGGCACACAGGCAAACGCTTCCCTGGTGCCGGACGCTGCCCTCGGGGACTTGCCCATCTTCCTGCAGCTTCCGTCCTCTTCCTGGGCTGTGAGGTCACTTCCTGTCTTCTGTGCGTGGGCAGGGGCTGTGGGCAAGGAAATTGAGGTGCCTCCTGATCTGTCTGCAGAAGTCTTTCCCTTTCTGGCTTTGGAGGGAGACAGACCTAGAAGTTCCAAAATCAATGTCTTTTGATGTGGGGAATGGAGGAAGAGGATGGGGAGACCGAAGGGGGCAGGGGTCAGCTTGCTATTGCCACAGGACAAACTGCCTCCAAACCCAGGTGCTTCAAACCATAGCCATTTGTTTTATTGCTCTCGAGTCGGGGTCAGAGAGGGGTTGGCTGATCCTGGCTGGACTCCCTCACGGCCAGACCCCTGGTGGCCCTGCTGTAGGCGTGGTTAGCTGGGGCACTTGTGCTCCACGTGTCATCCATTCCTGTCCGAGGACTGCAGGCCAGCCGTGGTGATGACAGAACAAGGGAAACGGCTCGCCGTCTCTTCCACCTCATTCTAAGCAAGGCACATGGCTGAGCCCAGATTCCTGAGAGCAGAGAAGAGATTCCGCTCTTCACAGTTGCATGGCAAAGTGCATGGAGCCAGGGAAGAACAAGTGTCCCACTACCGTGGACTCCCACGTGGGCACTGAGTGGGGGTCTGATCGTGATGCTGCTGCTGGAGGTGAGGGTCATCATTGTGTACTGAGCGCTCACCATGGGCCTGTCAGTACGCTGAGCATTCTGTATACATGAGATCATCTACTTCTTATAGGTGAGAGAATAACTCTTCTAGTGAGTGGGTTACTATTACTCCACTTTATAGTTGAATAATCTAAAGTTGAGAAAGGTTAAGTAACTTGCTCAGAGATAGTGATGGGGAGACATGATTTTGATCCAGGTTTATCTGACTCCAAGCCCAGAGGTACAGAAATATCACTTTCAGTCTTGCAACACTGACCTCCAGCTCCTACCCCTGTTCAGGACCTTCTCTTCCCCTCATTAGGGTTACTTTGTGGATGGACAGATGGGTGGGTAAACAGACAGACAGATGGGTGGAAGGTTGTTTGCACAGATGGATTAATGAATGATGGATGGATGATAAGTGGATGATGGGTAGATGGGTGAATGGAGGGGTGAATGGATGGGTGGATGGATGGGTGGATGGATGGGTGGATAGATGGATGGATGGATGGGTGAATGGATGGGTAGATGGGTGAATGGATGGGTGAATGGATGGGTGGATGGATGGGTGGATGGATGGGTGAATGGATGGGTGGATGGATGGGTGAATGGATGGGTAGATGGGTGAATGGATGGGTGAATTGATGGGTGGATGGATGGGTGGATGGATGGGTGGATGGATGGGTAGATGGGTGAATGGATGGGTGAATGGATGGGCAGATGGGTGAATGGATGGGTGAATGGATGGGTAGATGGGTGAATGGATGGGTGAATGGATGGGTGGATGGATGGGTGAATGGATGGGTGAATGGATGGGTGAATGGATGGGTGGATGGGTGAATGGATGGGTGGATGGATGGGTAGATGGGTGAATGGATGGGTGAATGGAGGGGTGAATGGATGGGTAGATGGGTGAATGGATGGGTGAATGAATGGGTGGATGGATGGGTGGATGGATGGGTAGATGGGTGAATGGAGGGGTGGATAGCTGGATGAGTAGGTGGAAAGATGAATGGGAGGTGGATGGTGAATGGGTAGGTGGCTGGGTGAATAGGTGAATGGTTGGATGATGGGTAGATGGAAGGATGAATGGTGGATGGGTAAGTAGATGGATGGTAGATGGGTGGATGGATGGATGTGAATTTTAGATGGATGGGTGAATGGATTGATGGTAGATGGGTGGATGGGGTGAGTATTTGGATGGATGGATTATGGGTGGGTAGAAGGGTAAATGGTGGATAGGTGGATAGATGGGTGAATAGATAGATGGTGGAGGGGTGAGTGGATGGATGGATGATGGGTGGATGGGCGAGTGGATGGGTGGAGAGGTGGATAGATGGATGGTGGATGACTGGATGGTAGATGGGTGGAGGGATGAGTGGGTGGGTGAATGGTTGTCTCTAGTAACCTCAGGCTCCTTCTGGTGTATGCTATCAGCTTTGCTGCCCCTGGGGGGTTGGGGAGAGGGCCTTCCTGGCTTCATGGAGCACTACCTGAGCCAGCACTCATCTGTGGGATTGTAAAATTGCTGCCCAGAGGAGCTCAGAAGGAGTTGCCCAGAGGAGCTCAGAAGGAGCTGCCCTAGGACCTTAGTTCCTAGGAAGACAGATGCCATGGTCAGGCTCTCGCAGGAAGAACAGGTTGAAGGCCAAATCAGGCACTGAGTTGTCCTGGGCTCTCATCGTGAGGCTTCCTCCCTACCAGGCCTCAGTCTGTTTCACACACGGAAGACAGGGCAAGAGGTGGGCAGAAAAACTTCCTGCCAAGAATGCAAATTCTCATTCTGTTCTTCCCATCTCCTTCTGTCTGTTCCTTAGTACCCACAGCTGTCTCAATGGAAAGCTCCTGTATACCTGCCTAACATCTGCTTCCAGGAGGCCAGAGGGAGGGGAGGCTTCAGATCCTTGACCTGATAGGGGCTGGCTTGGTGGCTGCTGTGCCCCATGGGGCAGGGAGCAGCAGGAGCGTTTCTGGCCTGTGGCGGTCTAAGTGGCACACCTTCAGGTACGCCCCTCACAACCACAGCCTTGGGCACAGTGTGTCCTTCCCCAGGGCTTGGGTGAGGGCACTGTTTACCCCCAGCCTCTGCTCACTACCAGGGGGCTGACGAGCAAAGACCTGGCTTGGGTGGCACACCAATGACTTGTGTCACTCCTGCCACTGCTGGTGGAAACCCGCTGGGCAAGACACAGCCTGAGTGCGGGACATTTGGGCTCATTACTCTGATTATTGCTTTTTCCCCCGACATATTGATCAGGCTCCGGCTGCTGACTCTGGTGGCCCTTTGGTGGCCACAGGGGTCTGGGAGAAGAGCTTTGACCTGAGATCTGTTTTCAGTCTAGGAGGTGATTTTATTTTTTAATTAAAAAGTTGAGAGTAATTGAGGTACTTTGAAAGGTACAGGTCTGAGTACAACCCAGTGAGGGTTGACAAATGTCTCCACCACTATAGCCATCATCTAAATCAGGACGAGAAATCCCCCATCTGTCCCATTCCCCTGAAAGTTCCTTGAGTCGAGGGGCTGAGGGGAGGGTGTCAAGACCTGGGCCGGTGATGCAGTGTAGAGGGGTGTGCCTGGGAGCCCACCTGAGGCCCTCAGGAGTGCCAGCCTAAGAGTGCCCTGTGAGCTATCAGGACAGCTGGTAGGGGGCCACAAAGAGACAGCTGCCAGGACAGGGGTCGCAAGGCAGGAAGGGCTGGGAGAGGCCATCGGTTCATCCTCTACCTCCATGCAGGTGGGAACATTTCCATGCCCTTCCACCTGGTGGGCATGGTCCTCAAGAGCTCCCAGACCCATGGGAGGCTGGTGGGTGTGTGGTGTCAACGTGACAAGCTGTGAGCACCTGAGACAATGCATGGGAGGCCAGGGGTAGGCATCACCGTGCCCCCAGCTACAGAGAAAAGGATGGTGGAAGGCCCTTTCCCAGGAGAGCATTTAATGATACGTCCTGCCAAGAAATCCCTTTACACACTGATAAAGCCTCACACCCTCTCCCTCTATTCTGCCCCATTTGCCTCCTGTCCTCAGGGTAGTGGGGACACAGCAGAGAAGCCCCACCCACAGCAGGCCCTGGGCAGCTTTCTCCCAGGGCCAGAATTCTCCTGGAGCAGGGTCCTGTGGGCAATTCTCTCGAAATGTTTACGCAAAGCAAATGTTGTCACAATCCCTAGCAAGAATTTTTTTGAAGTCAGTTACTGTTTTGAGTTATTTCTTCACTGCCCTGGCTGGAAGTGTCCCTGAGAGATCTCAAGGCCAGTGGGGGGACCCTAGGCCCACGGTGGGGGGCGGAGCCTGAGGGGCGGGGGTCATTCTCATTGCTGTAACAGGAAACCAAAGAACAAATCTTTACCCAGCCCCTGTCTGTTACTTCCAGAAGCAAAAAATGCCCCACGTGGAACTCCCTACACCAGTCTTGACACTTGTCTTGAGGCTCATGCCCTGGGAAAGGTCATCCTCTGGCCACCACCCAGGCAGGCTTTACCAAGTGCCTGGGGGAGGGGATTCTAGGCTTTTTATGTCCCCCTCCATTTCTGTTCACTTTCCGAAAGTTCTGAATTTTATTAAGGTCATAGTCTCTGCTATTTGTGACACAAAGTCTGTTTCAGAGAAAATGTTGGCTGTTCACCATTAAAATCCTATTCTCCAATGCTGCGTTTGTACACCGACACCAGGTACCAAGATAGGTGGGAAGGAGCTTCCTGTTGCTGCCCCATCACAGGGCATCGCAGAGGACATGGGGTCCCTCTCCCGCCTCCCCTCTCCCCGACCTGGTGCCACTCCAGCCTCCTGTCCCTGCACCCAGCCTCCCTCCACTACCCCTGCACCTGTCCCAGCTCCTCCACCCCCTCCACCCCTCCCACGTCTCCAGCCTCTGTCCCCTTCCCCACCTCCATGTGCCCCTCATCTCCCACCCCCCAACCTTAACCCCACATCGTCTTCCTAGAGCCCCTGCACACCACTCCCCTGCGCTGGCCCCAGCTTCTCCCGGCCTTTCCCCTCCCATCTTGCCCTGCAGGGAGGCTTCTCCAAAGCCTCACTTCCAAGCCGGAGGAAAAATAACTAGGAAGTTCCTATCCTCACCTCCCCCCACCTGATGGGGGCTGACTCACCTGTAGAGATCCCAGCTGGGTGTGAGGAGGGGCTTCAACCCTTAACTGGGCTCAGGGCATTCATGGAGGTGAACATGCCGCCTCCAAATCCCTGCTGGCCTCTGTCAGCGACAGGCTCTCGCCTGGGCCCTCCCACCCTGTTCTGATGAAAATGGCAGACTGGTTGACTTCCAGCTCTGTGTGGCCCCTGTGTGGGTCCCCATGTGTGTCTGTTGGGTGGGGCTTTCTCGGCCACGTCCCAGATGCCCTAGGCGTGTCTGTGTGACCGTGGGACTGGCTAGGTGTGTGGTGTGCCTCACTGCCGCTCTGGGTCCTGCCACCGTGCCCTTGCCCAGGCTGCCTCTTTGCTCTATGCCTTCTGCCCGTCCACTGTTGCCCACCCACTGCCACCTGCCCTGTGTCCACGGTGCTCCGTGCGTCTTCTCTGTGGCTGCTGTCATAGTGTGTAGTAATTGTGTCACGGCAAGGTGGATCTCTGCTCCAGCCTAGGCCAGGTGCTTTGTGGGTGAGGGACAAAGGGTGGCACCTGTGGTGGCAGGAGCCCTGTGCACAGGCTCACTGCCGAAGGTGGAGGGGCAGTCAGCCTCCAGGCCCCACCCTCACGCTGATGTTCCACCACCCCTGTCTGGCCACCACCTTCCCCACCAAGACTCCAACCGTTGGGGGGATGGGTCCCCATCACCTGGCACCGTGTGACACAGGCTGTCGCTGCTTGAATACCTGAGGGAAATTAGTGGCCATTTGGGCTTCCTACAGACTCTACTTTATTGATTTATGAATGAGATGGGGTCTCGCTATGTTACACAGGCTGGCCTCACGCTCCTGGACTCAAGTGGTCCTCCCGCCTCAGCCTCTGGAGTAGACAGGGCTTCAGGCCCCACCCGTTCCCTGCTTCCCCATTGTAGAATGGTGGAAGAGCCCGCCTGGTCATCTCCAGAGTCTTCTTTCTCCAGCCTCTCCCTGGCCCTGCTGCGCTTCTCTGCATAGCCGAGGGCCATGCTGCCCAGGGGTGTGTATTTATGGAGTATGGAGGGAATTGTCTGTCCACCATTAACCTGGGCCACCAGCTGGAGTTCAGGGATTCTACCTTTCCAATCATTCATCCAGCAAAGACTGAGGCCCTAGGCTACACCATGCACTGGGCTGACAGCAGTGGACCGATGTCCCCCAGCCTTCATAGACCATGGTTGAGTGAAGGAACAAAGTAAAATATAATTGCAAGTTGCAACAAGTGCTGAGCAGCTATGACAGCTAGTGACCAGGAGACCTACTTAAGCTTGGATGGTTGGGGAAGGCCTCTCATCAAAGATGTGATCCTCCCTGGGTCTGAGAGTGAGAAGGAGCGGACATTCCTGCAGGGGGGTGGCGAGTGAGGATGGCTTAGCTGGAGTAGGGGGGACAGCCTGGTCCCTTGGTGGTCTGCGTCCTGCTGGAGCCCTGCCTGTCAGACGCTGTCCTTCCGGAGACACCCTCTCCCGGGATTCTTGTGGCAAATCTGTCTTGTCTTCCTTCTTTTGGAGTCTCCTCCTTCTTCCCCTCCACAGGCCTGTCTCCCCTGGTGTCTCCAGTGTGACTCCTCTTCATCATCATCTACTCTCATCCTAGCTGTGTCTTTATCCATGCCTGTGGCCACCGCTACTGGGCACCTGTAACCCCTGTGCCTGTCATCATCTATTAGCTCGTGTTTCTGGGGTTCAGGAGCCCGGGAGCAGCTTAGCTGGGTGCTGTAGGCTCAGGGTCCCTCATGAGGTTACAGTCGGTATGTCAGCCAGGGCTGCAGGTGTCAGAGGCTCTACTTCCTGGGTGACACACTCTCGTGGCTCTTGGCTGGGGCGTTGGGTCCTCTCTGAGGGGGCTGCTCGAGTGTCCTCATGACAGAGTGAGAGAAAGACAGCGTCGTGTTGTCCTCTGTGACCTAATCTCAGAGTCAATGCACCCTCACTTCTGCCGTGTTGTATTTGTGGGTCACACAGGCCAGTCCTGGTGGGACCTGGAGGGGAATGACACACAGGGATACGAGGTGAGGGTCGCAGGGGTGGGTGTGGGAGCTGGCCGCCAGATCCCCAAAGCAGACAAGATTTTCTCCTCAGCCTTAGATCTGGGCACCTGACCCCCTACCAACCTCCTGCCCCTCACATATCCCAAGGGCTCTTCAGGCTCAGTGTGTCCGATCTGAACTCAGCCCTGCAGCCTGGACGCATCCTATTACACCGTCTATAACATAGGACAAGGTGTAAAGAACACGTAACGATATCATAAACCACTTTGTCGCCCCAGCTGACGCCCCTGCTCTGTGACCTGCCCCTGTCCTGAGCCTCCAAGACCCCCTCCCCCAGCCCCACTCCCCACCTTACCAGGAGCCGGCGCCCTATTAGTTAGATACACCGAAAGCTGGGACGTGGCCTGCACGCTGCTCACCAGCCCCCGCAGGACTGCGTCTTGTAGGGCATGTCTGCCCACCTCCACCTCCTCCCCCTGCCCTGAGTCCGAGTCCCCCATGTGGTCACCTGGGGTGGCTTCTTCCCTGACAGTCCTGCCTGGGGCATCCACGGCAGACCCTCGTGTGCTTCCTGAGACAGATCTGCACAGCTCACTGATCACGATTCTCAGACTTAAAGTGCATGGTGTTCACCATGCCTCCTGATCTGGTTCCTGACATGTGGCCAGTGTCATCTTCTGGTACACTCAGTCCTAAGCTGCCTCTGTTATCTGCGTTCCCTGGAAGACATCTCCCTGCCCCTGTCCAAGGCTTGGTACCTGCTGAATCTCCCTCCTTCCCCTCTCTTTCTCCTCTCTTTCCCTCTCCTTCCCCCTCCTTCCCCCCTCCTTCCCCTCTCATCCCCCCTCCTTCTCCCCTCCTTCCCCCCTCATTCCCCCCTCCTTCCCCCCTCCTTTTCCCTCTCCTGTCTCTGCTTCTCTCTGAGTTTGGTCACCTGCTCTGGAAAGCCAGGCCACCCTCCCACCCTGAGTGGTTAGGTTTCTGAGCACCTGTCACCCTCTCTCTGGTAGCACCTCATCGGCGAACACACTCACGTGTATTTACTTAGCATCTGTTGTGTGCCAGCCACCATCTTAGCTGTGGCATTGAGCAAGACAGGCTCTAGACCTGTGGTGCTTGCCAGCTGTGTGAGCCCGTACCTAACCTCTCTCTGCACTGCAAGCCCCTTGGGAAAGATCAGGTGGCGTTCCTCTCTGTATCCCCAGCATCTGACATGGGAATGGTGCTTTGTGGAAGGACCAGAATGTCGGAGCAGGGTGACCTGACGTTTGCTAAGTGTGCCGCAGCTTAATTCACCGTCTGGAGGTCTCGGGTCACAGATTCCAAATGCAGGAACCTGGGCTGCCTTGTTAGGGGGCGGTGCAGGGAGAATTGCCAGGAAAGCCCGGAAACACTGTGCCAGGGTGGCCCCATTTCATCAAGGCTGCTTGAAACTCAAGCGGCCTAATGTGCCAGCCACAGCTGGGCTGAGGTTATGTCATATTGGGGGGATATTCCTGGTTTGGAGCAGGAGACCCTTCCACCTTGATTCCAGCATCATGGGCAGGGCTTCTGAGCCCCCAGCCCCTGCCCGGGTCATGCCGCCTCCAGCCTTGCCTCCAGAAACTGTTTCCCCGACCTCGGGGAAAATTGCTTCCCAAATTACAGCCCTCCACTTTGCCGACTTTAAACACATCGCCGAGGACACATAAATTACATAAGGGCCTTTCCCTTTCCCGTTGGATACGTTGAGTAATGTAATGTTTCAACAGTACCAAAAGGTACACTGTATTATTAAAACACACTCGTACTCAGAAAGAAGCGGCTCAGCCACAGGAAAACTGTCACGCACTCCCACCAGATGCCAGAAGAATAAAGCCCAAATTATTTTTGCCGGAGACAGGATTCATAACGCATGTGGGGAGTCAGGGATGAAGCTGGTCTCTCCAGAGTGGTTTGAACACGGGAGGCGGAGGTTCATTTATTCAGAATATGGAATATTCCTCCCAATCTTTACTACCTACACGAGCCACCACGTGCTGTTTTTCTCTTGGTTAAAGAAACAGCAAGTTTTGCTTTCTTGGTCTGAGTCCCATTTTAAACTCTGATTTGGGTCATTTTTAGCTTGTGTTTCGGGGTAAGCGGAGGAAGTGGATGATGAGAAACTGGACACAAAGCCACCATCCTGGAAAGGTGTCACGAGAGGCCCTGATGAGAGAAGATGGGGACAGAAGGGAGCTTGGCACACAGAGACCAGCTAGTTCAAGGAAAAAGACAGAAGATGGAGGCTTGCTGAGCTGCGGAGTGGGCAAAGTGACGAGGTCACTTTCCCTGTCCACATTCAGATAATTCAATGGTTTTTAAAAATGACTACTAAATTCGTTTTGTTTTTTAACTTTCTCCCAGGTAGAATTGGTGGGCTAAAACTTTTTCTCTCTGCAACGAAAGGAGCTAGCAAAAGTGTGGTAAGGGAAAGGCCTGATTCTAAAATGTGCAGGCTGAGCCCCTGGGGCTTTGCAGTTGTCATTTCCTGCGTCCCTCCAGGAAGCCAGACAGGAAAGGGGATACGTCCCCATGATATTAGTGTCCTCATTAAAAAAAACAAACAAATGAGCAAAATACAATAAAAACCCAAACGTGATTTCCAAAGACTTCAGGGTCTTTTCTTTGGAGAGACCTTCCAGTGGGCGAGGGAGAAGACCTTGGTCTCATGTCCGCTGCAAACTGTCTCCACCATGAGCCCGTGTCTGACCTCACAGAGGCCGCGCACTCAGCAGCCCTCCTTGGCACAGGAGAAAACGCATCTCTGATTCAGGGCCTGGCCCCTTCCGCATTCTTTGTCTGTGCTTCTCTCAGGGAGGTCTGTTCCAGATGCTGTGGGCACAGACGGGGGTCACTGTTCCCTGCCTGATACTGGGGGCCTGGGTCTGCATCCAGCACGCACTAGCTGCTTCATAGGAGCGGACGGGGACAGGAGCAGGGACCAGCATTTCCCAGGTCCCATGGTCCACAGGCAGGGTTCTCCCAGGCCTGTGGGTCGGGTTTCAGGCTCTTCCCAGCACCTTGGCCCAAACTCTCCAGGGAGTGTCACCCAGGAGATTCTCTCCAGGCTGTCACAGAGAGTGGTGTGCAGTGAGCCCCGAGCAGGTATAGCCTCAGAATTCAAGTCCGAATTCAAGTCCGGCACTCCCAGAGCTGTACCTGCCCAGAGGGTGCTATTGTCTAGTGACCTCAAAACCTGCCCCATATGCTAAGGGAAGGGGCCTTAAGATGAGGGGCCCTTCTTAACTTTCAGGCCATTTCTGTTCTTCTGCAGTTCCTCATCCTGAATCCTACAAATGCCCCCAAACCTGCAGATGGTCCTTAATTATAAAGGATCAGGGCACCCCCAGCCTGTCCTGGGGTCTGAGGTGCCAGTGTGCTTTTCTCTGGGGAAAAGTCCAGAAAGTAAGCCCTGTTGTTGGGCCTTTCTCTGCATGAGGGGCCGTGGGACATCGGGGATCTTTGGTGGGCTTAGTTAGTTCTCCTTGACATACACTATGGGATGGACCTCACCCCACCTCCCGGGTCTGGGACTCCCCCAGGACAGGTGCAGATTAGCGACAACTTCCTCTTAATTCCACTCTTGCAAGCTTTCATCAGATATGTTGCCCACCGAGACCAGCCTCTTCCTTTTTTCCAACGTCCGTTCCACAGGAGCTCGCTGAGTGCTGGCTATGTGCCTGCACAGTGCTGGTGGGGGAGCGGTGCTGGTCAGCCTCATGTGACGATTTGGATGATAATGATGAGGATGACGATTAGCCCAGGTCTGCCCCAGCCCCATCTTGGCCCCACCTTCCTCACACGCTCACCTGTCACCACTGGGCCCCTTTGGCCTCAGCAGCGTCTTGGCAGACATGTGTCCATACTCTGACCAAAGGCAGTGTGTCCACCTAAGGCTGGCTGGGCCGGCCAGTCAGGTCACTTCTTCCAGCCTCCCCTGCCCTTCCTCAGGCCGGTCAGCTGGGCCCTTCTCTGCCCGGCCAGTGCAACCACCTGCCCCAACCCACCCTTGCCCACATCTCTGCCCCAGCCCTACCTTGTCCAGGCTAGAGGAATGTGCCTTGTCCCCAAGGGCCTTCTTCTCTCTGTCTCTCTTCCCTCTTCCCTCCCTCTCTCCCCGACTCTCTCTCTGTCTCATCTCTCTCCCCATCCTCGGTCCCTCCCTTTCTCTCTCCCTCCTCCCCTACTTTGTGTGTTTGCTTATTTTTTTGTAGGAGAAGCTTTTTAGAAGTCCAGGTGTCTGTTTTTCCATATTCTCTTCCCAGTGACCAGAATCCAAGGGTCTTTTGTGGGCCAGTGCACCAAAGGCAGCCCCCAGCCTCCTGCTGCCCTGGGAGCTGGCTGGCTCAGCAGCTGCCATTGGCTGGAGCGGCCAGAGCTCTCCGTGGGCCAGGGCACTCTAACTGATGGGATGCGAAGTTCTCTGAGACGGAGCCCTCCCACCCAGGCCCCGGGCACAGCCCCAGCCTGTGGCAGAACCAGGCCTCACATTGTCCAGCCCTCTGACCCCCACCTCTGGCCTTCCTGAGAAACTTAAGGCCCCAGACTCCCAGATTATTTGGGAGGAATCCTATGATTAAAGCAAGAGGTTTGGAAGAAGCAGGTAGAGGGGTTAGGAACAATGTGTGTCTCTGTGTGTGTCTGTATGTGTACATGTGTGTCTGTGTCCCTGCAGGTATGCATGTATGCATACGTGTGTGTCTGTGTACATGTATGTAGGGGACAGGATGGGGGCTGGGAATTCCTCCCCCACCTCCCTGCAGCAGGAGGGGTGAGGCAGCCTCAGGGGCCTTTTTACCTGCACTACCCTCTCTGTGGCTGCTGCACTGGGCCTGGCGTCACGCTCAGCAGGATGGGGCACAATAGATACAGGTCAGACTGAGAGAGGCCAGTCTGCCCTCAGTGAGGAAACCTCAGACCCTTCCCAATAGATGGGGTCGGGGTGGCGGGCCCTGGTCTAGGGTGGCCCTTGCGCCTCCTCCCCTCTCCTCACCCACCTCGCCTGAGGGCTAGAGAGCCCATGTGCTGCTCAGAGGCCCCCACACTTCCTCCTGCCTCCCGCTTCTCCTGCCCCCTTGAGCAGTTGTGAGCCCTGGTCGAGGCCTGTGATTCCAAAACCCCGCGGCACCTGGGTTCATTGCAGGGACCCTGGCAGCAGGGCTGAGGGGCCCATGTTTTGAACTGTAGGTGACAGGTGGCGTCTCCTGCTGCTGAGTGAGGGAAAATGTGAATTTACAACCTGGGACAAGCTGTTAAATCATCTCCCACTCAGCTGGGGGCCAGGAAACCCACCTGGGTTGGGCCCATTGGTGGGGCAGGAGCATTCCAGGTTCTCCGGGTCAGGTTTGTTGCTGCATTGGAGATGGTCCCCACCCTCAGGTTCAGTGGCCCAAAGAGCTCCATTTTCTGAGCGAGCGGCTACGGATCGGGGGGTGACATAAACATTTCAGGTTAGCTTGGCTCGCAAAGAGCTGTGTGGAGAGGTGCCAGGGCGCAGCTCAGCCTATGGGTGGGGGGATGTGAGGGCATTTGCTCCTGGAGAAGGTGGCCTGGGTTCTGTTTATGGTAAATGAACGTCACTCTGCTGGTGGGGGGCAGGCTTGGAGGCCTTTATCGCCTCGCCCCTGCTGTCATAGTGCCCCTTCTCCTAGGACCCTCACACTCTAGGTCCCAGGGGCCTGGATGGACAGCATTAAGATGTCCATGGGGACCTCCAGAGGCAATTCAGGGTCCCCAGGGACTGATTCTGTTTCCATCTCATCACAGATGGGCCTGACTTCCCCTGCTACCTTCCGGTGGGAGCCTCCCCGTCTGGGCTGCTCTAAGGAGGGCAGCTCTGTCAGCCTTGAAGGCGGGAGAACTGACCCCCCCCATGGGTGGCTGATGGCCCTACTGCCTAGCTGGCCACTCCTGGGACTTCCCGCCCACCCAGATCCTGGGCTTCTCTGCTTCACGGGTGGTGGGAGAGCCCCCAGAGTAGGAGGGCAGGGCTGATTTCAAGGACCACCTCCTCCTCCAGGCTCTGGGAGACTTGTCTGAGAAGGAGGTGACAAGGACACTTGGGCATCACTTCCAGGACAGAAAGGGCATCCTATTGTCTCCCTGAAGGTCCCAAGGGTACCAGGAGGGACGGAAGGAGTTCAGACACAGCAGCCAGGGCCTGGGGCCATGGGGGTTGTGGACACAGGGCAGGCGACAGGACGGCAGGCTTCCAGCCACCTTCAGGCCGCTCCTCCAGAGGGCCTGGGCCACGTGACCCCAGCCGTGCCTCTCCTGCCGGCTGAGAGAGGCCAGTCTGCCCTCAAAGCCCCTTCTATCTCCACCTGAGGCCCCTCCCCCAGCCATCCCCCTCTCTGCCTCTCGACCATGGAACTAGGATGGGACACTATGTCACACACTTTTCCCATTGAAAAGTGTCTCCTGGCTCGGCGCCTGTGGCTCAGCGGGCTAAGGCGCCAGCCACGCACACCTAAGCTGGCGGGTTCGAATCCAGCCCGGCCCGCCAAACAACAATGATGGCTGCAACCAAAAAATGGCCGGGCGTTGTGGCGGGTGCCTGTAGTCCCAGCTACTTGGGAGGCGGAGACAAGAGACTCGCTTGAGCCCAGGCATT
>CAUYRH010096894.1:0-10667 GCA_963574655.1 Perodicticus potto
TGAGAAAATATCATGAATGTTACATTAATCAGGTGGATAAAAATATCTCCGATTGTATGGGAAGCCCGCACACTGTACTCCAAGCCTGAATCATTGTACACAGTTATGACTCAATAAAAAATAATTAAAAAAAAATAATAAATAAAGTAGGATACAAATGTTAAAAAAAATAAAATAAAAATAAAAACTCAATACTTTTAAGCATTTCTTATAGTGCAGGTCTTGTGGTGACAAATTCCTTATTGTTCGCTTGTTGGGAAAGACTCTATTACTCCTTCATTTCTGAATCTTAGTTTTGCAAGGTAAAAAATTCTTAGCTGGCAGTCACTGTTTGAAAGGACTAAAAATGGGACTCCGATCCCTTCTGTGGAGAAGTTTGCCATTAGTATGATGGGTTTTCCTTTATACGCTATATGATGCTTTCATTTTGCAGCTTGTAGATTTTCCCCTGCACTTTGCCTTTGGTCAAGTTGATGATTATATGTGCCTTGGTGATGTTCTATTTGCCACAAGTCATCCACATGTTTGCTGACAATCTTGTATCTAGATGTCTAAATCTGTAGCAATATATATATACCAAGTAAGTTTTCCTTCCATTATTCCTTTGAATAGGTTTTTTCATACACTTTGCTTTTTCTTCTTCTATTTCAGGGATACCTATGATTCTTATGTTTTTTCAGTTTTCATAGTCCCATGTTTCTTGGAGAAATTGCTCATACTTCTTGATTCTCCTTCCTTCATGTTTGATTGTGACAAGTTTAATTAAAAGCCTTGTTTTTAGGCTCTGAAATTCTTTCTTCTGCTTGACTAAAACTTTCCATTGTATTTTGAAATTCCCTAAATGACTTTCCAGAAGTCATTTAGGGAATGACTTTCATTTCCAGAAGTTCTATTATATCTTTTCTTATGTTATCCATCTATTGGTGAAGTTTTTATTCATGTTCTGAATTAATTTTTTGGTTTCTTTGTGTTGGTTTTCAACTTCCTCCTTGATCTTCTTGATCTTACTTGTGATACATATTTTTTATTCCATATGTCATTTTAACAATTTGTTTGTTGTTCCTTGCTAGAGAGCTAGTGTGGTCATTTGGAGTTGTCGAAATAGCCTGTTTTTTCATGTTGACTGAGTTCTTATTTATTTATTTATTTATTTATGAGACAGAATTTCACTTTGTTGCCCTCAGTAGAGTGCTGTGGCATCACAGCTCACAGCAACCTCCAGCTCTTGGGCTTAGGCAATTCTCTTGCCTCAGCCTCCCTAGTAGCTGGGACTACAGTGCCCGCCATAACACCTGGCTGTTTTTTGTTGCAGTTTGGCCGGACCTGAATCTGCCACCCTTTATGCTAATTCTTTGTCATCTGAAATCTCCTCCATTAGGACAAAATAGATAGCTTTGTGATATACTTTTTGTCCTCTGCTGGAAACTCTGTGGCTCAGTGAACAAAGGGAGAAGTACATTGCCCTTTGGCTAAACTGGTATTGCTACCAATTTGGATCCACTGAAACTCAGAGCCTGGGGAGTGTGCTCGGGTGTTAGTGGTGGTAAAATAGGTTACAGAATCCATAGCTTTGAGGCCCCTGGCTTGAGTGTTTGTGTCCTGTTCTGGAAGATTCATCAGGCAGGAGAGAGGTGAGTTCACTGAAAGCTTATGAGACTGGGGCTGTCCTGTGTCTTCCTGTTCTCCTGTGGTTGTCATAGTTTAAGCAGGTGATAGGGGATGTTCATGTGGAACGGGAGGCTGGTTCCCAGGCCAGTGCTAACTAATGAGGAATGGGGAGGGTATGTCCCTTTCTGTGTTGGTAGCAAAACATATGGCCCTGGGAACTTGTTCCTGGCTGGATCCATGAGGGACACATTTTGATGATGGATATGTTCATTATTTTGATTGTTGCCAAGATTTCATGAGTATGCACATTGTCAAACTTATCAACTTATATGCTATAAATATGTGTAGTTTATTGCATATCAGTTATATCTCAATAAAGCTATTTACAAAAGGCAATATATATGACAA
Source organism: Perodicticus potto (assembly GCA_963574655.1). NCBI lineage: Eukaryota > Metazoa > Chordata > Mammalia > Primates > Lorisidae > Perodicticus > Perodicticus potto. Next base: position 2,017 of record CAUYRH010096894.1, read on the forward strand.
ATAACATGTGCTAGAATATACAAAGAACTTCTACATATTAATAATAAGGCAGTAAACAACCCAATTAAAATGGACAAGAAACTTGAAAATATTTGTTTAATAAGTACATTCAAAATGGTTCATCGTTACTAATTTTAGGAAATGGAAATTGAAAAGCACAATGAGGTTACTTCAAACTCACTAGAATGACTAAAATTTAAAAGATGGACAAAATAAAATGTTAATCAGAATGTGTAGCGACTGAAACTCTCAAGCATAAAATGGCAAAACCACTTTAGAAAAATATTTAGTAATTTATTTTTTATAAAAGTCATATAGAATATAATACTATTTTCTATAACTAAATATGTGTTTGCCTTTGTGTTTATGACACGGTTTTGTCAAAAGGATAGTTGTAGGTCAGCACCCATAGTTCAGTGGTTAGGGCACCAGCCACATATACAGGGGCTGGTGGGTTTGAACCTGGACCGGGTCTGCTAAAATAACAATGACAACTACAGCAAATGAATAGCTGGATGTTGTTGGCGGGTCCCTATAGTCCCAGCTACTCTAAGCCCAAGAGTTTGAGGTTGCTGTGAGCTATGACACCGGCACTCTACCGAGGGTGACATAATGAAACTCTATTTCAAAAAAAAAAAAAAAAAGGATAGTTGTAGATGTTCATAATTACTTATTCTGAATAATCAGGTTTTGACTTAGTTTTTCCATTCTTCTACAGAGTTTATGACTTACATAAATGTATTAGAGTGAGCTTATGTGATTTTTATAAAAATAAGTATTATCCTTGAGGAATTATATACTATTCCTATTATTGATGGATCTCTGTTTTCCATTTTATTTCTCTTGGTGACAAACACAGCTAAGAACAAAGTGCAGAGACATCCTGCCCAGGGAGAACCAGGGCCATCTTTTGCTCATTTCTCTTGTCCTTTGTGATAGTCCAGTTGCTAGGAATATGTTGGTAAGCAAGAAAGACTAGAAACCCTCCCTTTGAGAGAGTTTAAATTCTGCTAAAGACACAACAACAACAAAAAAAAATCAACTAAATAAATGAAATTGCTACAAACTCTAACAAGGGTTAAAAGAGAATCGGGGAAATCTGTGTGACTGACAGAGGGCGATGTGGAGGCACCGAGAGGGATATCCTGCCCCTGGAAAAGTGAGGCGAGGAGCCTTCCAGGCAGGAGGAACACTCAGTGCAAAGGCTCCATGCAGAAAAGCTATTTAGCAATTTCTTATCATTGTAATCCTATGTCTCGTCCGTGACCCAGAATATTTCGGTATTGAATATTTACCCAAGAGAAATGAAAACACATGTCCTCACAGGAACTTATATAGTCAATTTCTAGCAGTTTTATTCATATCAGGCCCAAACTGGAAACAACCCAAATGTCCTTAAATAGATTTGATAATTCATGTGCCTCCATGGTACTAGTCTCCAAAACAGTATATTGAAAGGAAGAAGCAAGATGCACAACAATACATGCTGTTAGTAATGTATGATTCCATTAGTAATCAATAATGATAGAAATCAAAGTAATTGTTCTATGGGAATGGACATTGTTCAAACAAGGGTACAAAGGCAATTTTTGGAGTGCTGGAAATGTTCTGTGTTTTTATTGGGTTAATGAGTGCATGGATATATATCTGTTAAGCTCCTCCAATTGAACATGAAGTCTCAATATATTTCAATATATTTGCCCCTCTAATCTGAACCCCCCAGAACTTGAACAACTTGGAACCCAAACGAAAAATTCAAGACAATTTTGCCCAAAATACAAATGCTTCTTTGGAATCCAAATGCCCAGCACGTTGTTTTCGTGCATATGTTTCCCCAGTGCTTGGGGCCACCCATACATTTTGTAGTTCAGTTTGTTGTCAGAAGCTGTCGTGAAAGAATCTCGTGTTATTTTCACTGCTAATTTTATGCTTTTGTTTCTGTTTTGTGTTTTTTAAAAAATATATAATAGCAACTAAGTATTTTCACCATGGGTCCTAAAAGTATTGTGAGGAAAATAAAGAGGAAAGCTGCTAGAGCTATAGTTGAAGTTAAGAAATATCTTATTGCTAAGCATGACAGCTATACACATGTGGCTACTGTATGATTTTGAAAAATGAAGAAGCTATCAAAGCAGCTGATGTGGTGGAAGGGGTTATGACTCTGACCTGTAGGAGACTGCAAAATATGGAAGAGATGGAAAAACTCCTCTTCCTTTGGATAAATGAAAAACTGCTGGCTGGCGATGTGATTTCTGAGATGATAATTTGTGAGAAAGCCAAGGTCCTCTGAAAAGATTTAGTGAAGGGCATGCCTGATACTAGTGGTCAAAAGGAGGAGTTTAAAGCCAATAGGGGGTGGTTGCAGAACTTTAAGAAAAGGATTGGGATCCACAGTGTTGTTGTACACGGAGAGGCTGCCAGTTCTAATTCGGAAACAGCAGGAAAGTTGTAAAGGAGTTTAAGGAGTTTGTGAAAGGTGAGGGTTATGTTTCAAAGCAAGTGTTTGTGACGAAAGAGGCCTTTATATTTTTAGGTTTTTGTATTTTTAATTTTATTAATTTACATTTTTATTGAAGTGTTATAAATATTTAAGGTATAAATACCTTAAAGCCCAGTGTATTTACTGTTAAAATCATTTTGAAAATTCAGGTTTGTGGGACTCAGGAATGGATTAATCCAGTCTCTATTACTTTAAAAGGGAAAAAATTATCTTGGGACTAGAACAATTTGGAACCCGAATGGGGTTCTGGAATGGATTAAGTTTGGATTTCCAAGATATCATTGTATAATACATAATGCATATATATAATCTTATATTTCAAGATAATCTATGGATTAAAAAACATTTAATCTTTTTATCAGGCTGCTCTACCTGATGCTGTGACTGACTATCCCTCTTATCACTTGGTTAAATTACACTGGCTTGAATTTACACGTTTGTTAGGAAATTTGAAATAAAATGCAGGATATTAAATACCAGCATTATGTTTGATAGTTTTTTCCATATCTAACACTGCTCCTACTGGAAAAGTGGTCTAGAAGAAAACATTGATGCAAAGTCTAGGGATGTGATGGTTTCTCTTACCACCATCCTCGTCATCTGTCTAATGAACCCAATAATAGAGCCAGCAGGCCATCTATAGGACGCCTGTCTTGGTTCTTCGTTATTACTGAACCAGAGAACAGACATGTGTGAGTTTCAATAACTGACGCTTTTTTCCAGGGCACTGTAGATTTGTTTCTTTCTTCAAAGACAACTCAAAAGTATTTTGAAAGCACTTGGAACAATTTTGCTATAAGGAGAGGATTTTGGAAAGCCTTAGCACTGTGTGATTCATTAGAAAAGTTAGCTAATCCTTTTTGTTAGCTAAAAGAGATAAGCTGAACACTTATTCCACATTTGACATTCCCTGCTTAGAAAAGAAAAATTAAAAGTGTTGTTTATACGACCTTTTCTGGAACACAAAGATCATTGCTATGATGAAAATCTTTCAATGCATAATAAAGATTTAATGTCACCCTATAGTCTTTATGACTTCATGAATATAATAAATTTACTATGTTTTAAATAGTGCCATAAATTTTCTTAATTGGGTATTATTAAGTAATGAGAAGGTCTGGTTAAGCAAGCATTCTTAACAATCATGATGAAAGTAACAACATTAATTTATTGAGTATTTTATATGTGCTAGATATACTATAAAGTACTTTAAATACATATACTCATTTATTCATCACAACAGCCCTATGAAGTAGTTGCTATGATAATCTTCATTTTTACTGAGCAAGTAAGATAACTAAATTTTACAAATTTATATAGCTAGTAAAAGAGAAAGGAGAATTCCCATGTTCCTAATCCTGGTGAAAGTTTGCCTTGTCATTCGTTTATTACTTCTCTCAACAAAATGTTCTGCATGCTGACCCTCTGCTAGAGGTATAGTACTTAGTGGTGGATACAAAGATGAATAAAATGTTATGAAGAAGCTCACAGTACGACCAGAATCACATATGTAAAAAACAATTGCAGGAGTCTTCTATTATAACTGAGATTATATTAATAATTTGCTTCAAGTTAATTGACTACTGTGTCTGCTGAAGAAAACTGGAAAGCTTTAATGCAAAAATTGTTAACTTACACAAAAGCTAGGATCCAATGTGAACATATATGTTAATTATCTAATAAGATGAAAATTTTAAGTAGTAATACATATGTTCAAAATGTGCCCCTTTCGAGAAATGCCATCATTCTGTAAGTACAATGTTTCCTTTAGGGGCTGGCTCTCCAGAGGGCTTGAGAAGAGATGCTTGTTTTCAGTTAAGATGCCACAGCAGAAACTTATTGTGTACTTATTTTCATACACAAGAATTACATTTTTTTTGGCTGGATTCTTGCATCATGGGAGGTTCTTAGGAACCAATATCCTTGAAGGACCACCATTTTCATGTTTTCACTGTCTTGTTCACCCTAGACCAACTCTCAGAGGATGGAAGGGCAGGCAATGTAAAGTGTTGCACTCTTTAGAAAAATAATTATTTATTCTATATTCCATTTTCCTCCCTCCCTCAGTCTAAAATATTATTCGGAACTGCAAATTTGTCATTCCTTCTATGTTTATATGCTTCTTGCCCATAGATACTCTCTGCGCAGTATAATTTTTGAAAAATTTAAACTGTGTTAAAGTATATTTGGGGGCTTTGTTTTTTGCTTAATAGTGTTTTTCTAAAACTCATCCTATGATTGGTTAGAACTTTAATTTTCCCTATTTTATAATATTTTATTTTGTAAGCACTCAAATTTGTTCCTGGGTATTTAAGTTATTTCTAAGTTTTTGGTATTGCCAGCCGTGCTGCTGTGAATTTCTTTTTATCTTTTGTTGTACATATGGGGTGGTTTTTCTTGGTTTTATATTTAGGACTGAAATTTCTGCACCAGAAGGCAGTGATGCTCAGGTTTACGAAAAAAAATGCCAAACTGATTTTCAAGTGAATGGACCAATTTGCACTTCTGCCAGCAATATGTAAAAAATTATCTGGTTACACGTCCATTTCAATAGTTGTTATGGTCTCATTTCTTTATTTGTCTTCAAATAAATATATGTAAGGAGTACCCAAAGATTTTGATCTGCATTTTCACAATTACTAATAAGTTTGAGTATTGCCTTATATGCTCATTCCCTTACATAGACCTCATCTTTGAAATTACCAAACTTTTTGCCATTTTCTACTAAATTCTTACTTTACTTCTCTTAGTGATCTGTGGAAAGACTATTCACACCCCAATCCTTTGTTGGTTGTCTCTAATGCAGACACCTCCTCCCAACATGATCGAATTTTTTAATTAATGTTCTTGGTTTTAATACAAAAATTTATCAATCCTTTCTTCTATAGTCAATGCTTTTTTTGTTTGTTCAAGAAACTTTTCTTACTCTGAGGTCTAAAAGGTATTGCCTATATTTTGTAATAAGAAGTTTAAAATCCTTAATCCCTGTGGAATCAATTTTCATATACTATGAGGTAGAGATCTAATTTTATTTTTATTCATTTGGATAACAATATTCTTAATCCCCATTTATTAAATAGTTTTACCTGAAGACCTAAAATGCTACTTTTGTCATGTAGCAACATTTCATAAATGTTTGGCTATGTTTTAGCGTCTTTATTTACTGTATAGGCTATATTGTCTATCTGTGATCCTATTTCATACGATTTTGAATACTAGATATTATATCTAGTAGGACAGGTGATCATTAATCCTATACTTTTGAAATGAGCCTAGGCTAATTATTTTCCTTTTTCAAAATTCTTTCATGTTGTAGATTTTATAAGAATCTGATCAAGTTTCATTTACAAAACCATGAAATTTCTATTTGAGTTGCATTACATTGTTAGGTCTCCTTGGGGGAATATTGTTTTTGTTTGTTTGCTTTTAAGTAAGAGGTCAGACAGTTATATTCCCAAACTCATGCTAGAATAAGTGCTACATATCTCATTTTTGGATATCACTGTGATTACCTTCAAAGTCTTCCCCTTGGAAAGCTATACACCAACACCAGTACCTAGTCCACCCTTCAAAGCACTTTTTCTAGGATGAGTTCACAAACTTAATTGTCAGAGCTATCCTATGCCCCTCACATCTGTTTTTTGTTTCTTCTTATACAACCAAGACCACCAATAAAACACAGAACAGATGTGGTAATAGTGTACATCATTGACATATTTCTTATTTTTTAGGAATTGTTTCCATTGTTAACATATTTAAGATTTTTATGATAATTTTATGTTAGTCTTTGGAAGTTCCCATCTATTTCTGATTTATTAAATGTTACTTTTTATATTACAATTGCATATTGAATTCTATCAAATGCTTTTTTGCATCTGTTATGTTGACCAATATCCCATGTTCCTTGAGTAGGGAATGTTGATTAGAATTCACTCTGGCTTCCTAAGAATGGTTCTTCAGGGCCTTTGGCTCTGTCCACTGTAGTCTTGATTCTATCCTCTGATTCATAGTTATTCCACGAGAAATGGCCAATATCTGAGTATTTACTTCAGACTGCTTTCTCCTCATTAAAGTTTGGTGCATAAGTGTCCTCTTATTATTTTGAACAATTACTAACATTTTCATTTCTAGAAGGCACAAGTCCTTGAAAAGTTTTGTGAGATTCTCACGTATTAGAGTATAAACCACTATTAAAAGTACACCTATACAAATCATTAATCCAGGTTCATTTCTACTTTGGGCTGAAAACTCACAGAGCTATGAGACAATGCATTTAATCTTCTTAGAAATGCATTTTGTCTGGCTGAGAAATTATAGGGGCTTCCTCTTGCAATTACCCCATGGTCTTACCAGAAAGTCTTCTATTTACACCATGACTTAATCTGATCTTATGTAGTTTGTGGAACAAAAGCCCTTTACATCTCCTACTTCATGAACTTAAATGAATTTCAGTGGTTAAATAGATAAAAAAAAAAGCAAGAAAATCTGATTATTGGGGAAAAGTAGGAGTAGACATTTTAATGTATCAGTAACAGCGAATATAAGAAAAAGTAAAATTAACAATATTTTCTCCTTCACTTAAAATGGCAATCCATTTGACATATTCCTTAAGGACTGGTTAAATTTTTCCTTTTAATTTTCAAATGTAAAAACATTTCAGTAAGAAGACAAAAAATGACTTTTTATGTCCTGAATTATAAATTACTATTAAGGGGTCAAGCCACTGTCATCATTCTTTATTTCTTCTATCAGCTTCTTAAATGATCAGTTACAGGAACTCTACATTATGATCAGCTCCATATGGAAGAATGTAGCCTGCACTATTCCTATTGTCTCTCTTTCTGGCAAATGCTACTGGGACTGACTAGAGAAGAGAATGGGATCTCATGTTAAAAAATGTGGTCATTAGTTGCTCAACTAGATTAATTAAAGGGAGTCACTTTACTTGCACTATTTAATTCTCATAATAATTACTGATGCATTTAAAAACTCAATTGATGGCTTTTAAAGCTAAAAGAAAAATCAATATTCATTTAAAGTCATGATAGGAGAGACTGTTTCTGGATAAATACAATATCTAAGGAAGAGACTCTCAAATCTATTTAAATGATAGATCAGCCATCCAAAGTTAAAAGTAAATCAAAAGCTAACCAGCCACAGCTGTTTCATTATCTCCACGTAAAAGCAATCTTTGGAAATTGTGTGCTTATGATTAATATAATTGGCGTGGCTTGTTTTTATTTCCCTGCCAAATGTTGCAGAAAAATGAACAACTACCAAAATCTTCCTTTCATAATGCAATCGATTAAAAAAACGAAAACTTTTTCCCAGAGAAAGTCATTTAACTTATATTTGTAGGGCACATACTATGTGCCAGGCTAATCCCTGAGACTGCCAGGACTCTATCTGAATGGAAGGCTTCTCTAGGGGAGAAGAAATGGCAGTGAAGACTTTGTAATTCAACAAATACATTTTTATTGTAAATTATGATTATAAAACATTTCAGAAGTGCACCAAGTGTGTACCAAATCTATTCCATTATGAATACCATTAGTGATGTAAAACATTCTTTTAATGGTAAAAATCAAATGAGATATAAAAACTTCTTCTAAATGTGGAATAATGGTGAATGCTATATGGAACAACTTTTTTATTTTTACAAAATTACTGTATTTTGCTGTGTATAATGTAGACCCATGGTTTTGGCTCAGACTTTCAGGAAAAAAATCCTTTGTTTTAATTCTTTAATTCAAATTTTTGTTTGTTCATTTTTAGGTACTTGGTTTTTTGTATTATAAAGGAATTTTGTAGAAGTATCAGCTGGATTGCTAGCTCCCATCTAATGTATATGAAGAGATATGTAGTAAATCTCACTCTTTGTTGACTAAAATGGTTTCTTTACAAGTTCGTTATAGTTCACCAAAACCTATTACCCTATTCTAGGGTATTATTTTGCGTGCAGTTATTGTTGTTGGTTTTTTTTTAGAGACAGAGTCACACTTTATTGGAACATTCTATTTTTAATAGAAAAGGAACACTTTTTATTAAGAAAAACATTTATTACTCATGAATCCAGGATATAAAGGCAACAACTATAGGCTTCTAATTAATTAAATATCTTTCTTTATGTATACCTATTTATTTATGACCA
>CAUYRH010096896.1:0-26220 GCA_963574655.1 Perodicticus potto
GATGAGAACACATCATCAGGGAGCTGCCCTTCCCTTTGTGGTCACACTCCTTTACTCCCTACCACTGGGTGCTTTTAATGACATCCCAGCTGTAATCTGTGGCTTAGAGTTGGGGACATGCTCTGCAGACTGTGGGTGGGAGGCACCCTGAGGACACAGCATGTCTATTAACCTGGAAAGGGCAGTAACAGGAAAACAAATGATAATGGCAAAATACTAATGACTCCAGTGAGCTGAAAATGATGATGTTGCACTCAGAGCTTTCCGGGTCTTCTTGTGATGAGGCAGGCCCTCTCACTAGTTTGATACATAAATGTGCCTTGGAGAAGTCTTGCCGGATGGTTTGTCTCTCGGTGACAGAGGAAATTCATTAGCATATGGCAGCTTTCTCCAGTGAAAATCACCCGAGGATGCATGTGGACTGCCTTTGCACAGATACTGCAATGTAATTGTGCTTAAGGGGGCATTTTGACAAACAAGGCAAACCCATTATTTTTATCCACCTACAATTGCAAATTAATTGAACAATTATTTGTAATAGCTTGAATGTACATAATGGGGCACCTTGCATCCCAAAGTACTGTACTGACAAAAATATGAGCACTAAGGTGTCACGGGTGACAGATGGATCTCTCTGGAGTGGGCACAACAGCTGTTGAACAACCATAGCTACCCTTTCCACTATTTTCTGTCAGTGGAAAGAGAATGATAGAACCACCTGGAAGGGAAGAATTCACCAAGGAAGATCTAGTTGGCCTCACGTGCTGCTTCAGTTAGCTACAAAGAAACTGAATTATACATTCTGCTTTTGGATTACAGGAAGAGGTTGACATCACTAGATAGTTTAGATGGACCTCTAAATATGGCAGAATAATAGGGTTGGAGCTAAAATGAGAGTCAATTGTTTCACCTTTCCTTTACATTTTAAAATGGATTATTTATTGGTTTGGGGTTGTGATGGGAGGAAGTAGCGTGAGGGTGGGGGAGAGGGTAAGCCTGCATTTTCATATTAAAGCAACTCTCTCCTCCCAAGGATTCCTAATCAGACATTTTGATTGCAAGTCACCATATGATTGTCAGCAGTGCCATGCTGTGATTGGAATAGCTCTTCAGATCCCCATCTTCTCTAGCAGACTCTGTGTCATGCCTGCTTCCATCCTGCTGACAGCGCATAAACACAGAACTGTTAACAAATGCAATTAGCATATATCTTCATTCTGGACAGATGCCCCCAAGCTCTAGTATTGAAATATGTAACTCATAGCACTCTGGACTTTGTTAAATTTAGAAAAGTTATTTTCGAATGAATGAATATTACACTGTCTTCTTTAGCTAGACTGATAAATGTGTGAGAAATACCTAAGTTTTATGAATGTTGCCCATTTTTGCCCAAAAGGGAGTAATAAATAAAGACATATCACCCTGTTCCTAGCATGTGCACAAATTCCTATATATTTCCCTATGTTTGTACAGTGCCAAAGAGGATGGAGAAAGTGGAATTAAACAGCTAAAGACCTGTACCTTAGCCTGAGATTCTGCAATAGATTCTCTTTTAAGGGAGCCTTAGGAGATAATTACTGTCCTCAACTTTAGACATTATGTTATTCTCTTTGAGTTCTGTGGCTTCTCTATTTTGTCCAAATATTATTTAACCATGATTGAGATGATATTCCCTACACTAACTATTTGGGCTTTATCTCCCCATCTAAAATATTATGATTTTTCTCTTTGCCTTAAAAAAAATAACAATTTGCTTTCAATTTTCAATTTTATTGAAATATTTTTCCCCAAATACTGCTTCTACAATCTCATCTACTTACTATAAAACTCTTACGATTTTCCAGTATCTCCTAAATAGAACCTAATTGAATTCCAAAATGCTTTATAGACTGGTCCAAATTCACCTTCCTGGAATTTTGTTGCCAGTATTCTTCAGGACAAACACTGCATTCTAAACATACTGCTTAATATCATCTGTGACCCTCCTCTTAAATTCTATTTTTTGTATCCTTAGCTCATATTATTTCTGACCATTTAGAATATTTTTCTCCTTATAATCCAATTGCTTTATTTAAATCTCTTATAGCTTTAAGATTCTACTTAAAGAATCGCAATTGCTTTGTGGGAGATAGAACATGTTTGTTCTAGCAGGGAATGAGACCAAATAACCAAGGAGCAGAAGCCCCCAAATAGCATAGAGTTTTTATTGTCATGTTGCTTGAGAGATAAAAGTTGTGGTTCAGAACGTACCATAAATGGGGAGGATGAGGAAACTATCTAAGTTCTTATAGAGATACATTATTGGAGTAGGCCAATTTAGAAGTATATTGAACATTACAAGGTACAAATCGGCTTCAGGTTAGTTTGATACCAGATTAGATTGATATGATATGTATTCCTACTACTGCTAGAGATAGAGTGGATCTTCTGGGGAGGAAAAAAAACTTATTCAAAGCCTCCAAAAATTTGTATACACAAACAAAATCCATCAGTTACCAGGAATATCAAAAACAGCTGTAAAAGAATATATAGACAATAGAAACAGACTCAGAAGTGACCTTGCTACAGGAGTGGTCAAACATAGCCTTTAAAATATCTGTAAATAATATATTCAATAAGACAGATGGGTGATATTTTGTAATAAAATTCTCAAGCCAATGGAAAAACGTAATCCTAAATTTGTATGCACCTAATAAATAAAAAACCTCAATTATTTAATAATAAAACTTAACCAAATGTCAACTTTGAAGGGATTATACATGTATTTTACATTATAAGAATTCAGAACATTTATCTCAGAAGCCCTTTCTTTAAAAAAGACACTCAAAGAAAACTAGAAAATTTGTGTGTGAAGACCAAGAAAATGACATGGGATTCAGGAAAGTGTTTACTGATGACAGCACTAGAGGCCTGGAGATCAGCCACCCACACTGAAGCAGAAGAACAAAGGCTCTAGTACAGCCAGCTCTCAGACAAAGGTGGGGGGGGGGCCTAGATAGAATATATGTTTGGAAAGTGAAAAGATTCTTATATGAAGACACTGAAAGAAAGAGAAGAAAAAAAGAGAAGAAATTTGCAATTATGAAAGAAAAAGTAAAATAAGAAAGAAAATAGAATATATTTATGATACTATATACTTGGCTTACCAGTAAATAGATATTACTTACAATAATAGAAACATATTTATAATAACTTGATTATAAAAGTGATTAAAACTACATTTTAAGGACGGAACAAGAGGACATGTATTGCATAAAGGACCTAAATTGACATCTATTGTAATAATGCAAAGGGAATATTTAAAATTGGTACAATAAGTAGAAAGATATGAAAATTATTTAGCGATAACAGAGAAGTAACTATAAGAAGAAAAACTAATGAGTTCATAAGGGCTGCCTCTTGGAGCAGGACTTGGGTAGATGTAGGTTAGTTCAGGGGACAGTTACTTTTCTTTTTTTTTCCTTTTGTTAGTATATTTACTTACTATTTTGAGATATAAATTAAAATAATATTTTAAGTAGGAATAGTAACATGCTAATTATGAGAAGTTTGGGGAAAAATGATAAAATAAAAGTCATTCTAATTTTACCATCAGATTAGACCATTCAGGTTTTGATGTATTTCCTCAAGTCACTTATAAAATATACACATCTAATATTTTTAAGCAAAAGTGACATTATGTTTCATTACAGTTTCATTCCTAAATTTTACTGTGAATATTTTCCTCTTTTATATCATAAATCAAAAACATGCATTTTAATATTTTCACAGTTTTTTAGTGTCTGTCTAACTGGAGATTTTATTTCAACATCTACCAATAATTGAATATTTAAGGTGTTTCTAAATTCAGAAATATTATAAATAATGGTTCAGTAAATATCCTTTTACATAAACATTATGTATCCTTTTACATAATCAGAAATTATATAAAAAATGTAACAATAATTGTCCTATCCTCATTAAAGATACTGATTATTTTCTTATGATACTTAAAAATAGAACTGCTTACTCAAGTATATGAATCATTTTACACTTCTTGATATATATCATTGCAAAAGTGCTTTTTATGGAGTTTGAATGAGTAATGACACCATTAGAGACCAAATACAGAGATACAGAAAATATGTGATACAAATCAGAGTGGGCTGGAATTGGCAGGCAAAGACCCCAGGCATAAGCTTGGATTTGACCCTGTCATCCTTTGGGAATATGCTCTGTACGACTCACCAGTGATGCCAGATAGAACCAATAAGTGAGGAAGTGATTTTCCCTGCAATTCCTGCTGCTTCCCATTTCTAAGAACTGAAGCAGGTTAATTAAGATGCTAAGAAGGCTGGCACAGTCTTTGTGCATGTCAACATCACTCAAGACATCCATGTAACAACATGGGTTTATTCTTGCTGAAAAAATGCTGTGTTTATACAACTGGCAGAAAGTTCAACAAGATTGAGGGAAAGAAAGGGGAGGGACTGGTTCAGTTTGTGGCAGCCTTGTCATCTTGTAAAGCCCACAAGATGTAAAGCTGTAAACATAGTATAATTATTAATATAATTCTTCATTATCACGTCAGAACTTTGGATTTTTAAAATTCTATTAACTATAAATAGGATAGAAACTGAAAAATTTATAACAGAGTCTGAGGAATGGTTTCCAATACACTGGTGGCTGCAGAGTTACCTTGGGACCTTTTAAACCTATAATACCAGGCCCATTCCCAGATATTCTGATGTTCTTAGTATGAAGAATGGTCTAGAAGTCTGAATTTTTAGAAGGATCTCCAGGGCAATCATTTGGATGCACCAGATTTGAAATTACAGATGGATCCTGGAGGGATTACAAAGATTGCCTATTTTAACATATTCCTACTAATCCTGGACTTGAGTGTATGCATGTGTGCAAGTGTAATGATTTCTATAGAGCAACTAATATCTTGACTTTTTTAAGTCTATTTTTGTCTTTAAGTTGTCCCTTCATATTTCTTTTTGTCATTTTTTCTATCAGGATATTTGTAACTTTATTGATTTGTAAGAGCTCTTGAAATATTAAGATTTGTTTTCCACTTCCTGAGAACTTAGTTATGGTAACCATAAATTTATTCTCTAAGTGCTCAACTTAAAAATTAACATATAATGGAGTAAAGGAGAAATATGAAACGTTAGCTTCAAGAAAAAGAACAGCTACCTGGCTGTCAAGAGTAGATTGAATTATTGAATTTATTACCATATTTTAAGAAAAAATCATGATATTTGTAAAATTACTTGTGGAAGTGAACAAAAATGTGTGTTCAAGTGGCAAATGATAGGTGGCCTGGTCAAAGGTGTAGCCTTGAGAGGAGGTTCAGTCCTATTAACACGTTATCTTATCTCCATTTTGTTTAAGTATTCAAATCACACAGCTAACTACCTTTGATTTGATTTTATTCTCCCCAAGAAACTTTATTATTTGGTTCCCTATGTGCCTATAGGAAGGCATGTGCTAGGCAGAGGGCAGATGGTTTGATGTCCCAGCAGTTTTTACTCTCATTACAAATTAATCTGGTGTCTTCATTATACTTTGCATCCTGGGCAAGAAAGTGTTGATTGGCATTTAAAATTGACTAGTTTCTTCTCCAGTTATATTTCTTATGATTAATGAAAAAATTGCTCTTCTGATTTTATACATCAGTCTAAAGATCTTGGTAAATGTGAATCCAGCCTGACAGATTTACTTAGAGTCACTAAAACAGAGCAAAACCCAGAAAAACAACAGAAAGTACTCTGAAAACATAAAGGTGCAGGGATCCAATACAGTCACTCTGGGATCTTCTTGGGGAGACAGTCTGTCAGCTTTCCCTGGGAGAGAGGCCCCTGCAGCACCTTGAACTTCATAAACCTTTTTTTGTGTCAGTGACAATCTCCCTATCACTCTGAAGATAATTTTTATAGTTTATAATTTACCTTTCATTTTTGCTGATAGTCTTCAAGAATGTTCAAAAATGTCACATATGGAATGCAATCATGCACTCATAATTTTATGGTTATGTGTAGACTCATGCTTTATGTGTGACTTGGTATTCTGTGGATACTCAGTGCTGTAGTTCAGATGTTTGTCCCCTTCAAATCTCATATTGAAATTTGAGTCTCAATGCTAGAGTTTGGGGGTTTCATGGGAGGTGTTTGGGTCAGAGGGGTGGATCCCTCATGAGTAAATTAATACCCTCTGTGAGCAGGAAGGTAATTGAGTTCTCATCCTATTAGTTCTTTTAAAAGGAGATCCTTAAAAACAGCCTAGGACCTCCCCAGTTTTTTGCTTCCTCTCTTGTCATGTGATCTCTGCACTCAGTGTCTCCCCTTTACCTTCTGCCATGAGCAGAAGGATCCTGAAACCCTCATCAGAGGCAGATGCTGGCACTATGCTTCTTGTACAGCTGCATAATCATAGGTCAAATGAACCTTTTTCCTTTATAAGTTACCCAGCCTCAGATATTCCTTTATAGCAACATGAAAGGACTAAGATACTCAATAATGTTCGATAATACCAAGGAGCTTATTATCTCTGCATTTTCATTCTTTCCAGTGAAAGTGATCTTCTCTAAGCAAGAAGGGAATTGAAAATGGAAACACGAACTCAGGACCTGGTTACTGCTTCTACGTGTGCCTTTCCAGTCTTCGTGACCTTGGGTACTTAATTACTGTGATTTTAGCATTCTAGTAAGTTCAAGAATGCAAGACTTTGTATGATGGGAGAAAAGCTATAGGCAGTTGGTTGTTGCTACAGGGTAAAATTTAAGACACCTAATGATAGTGGGTGAAGAGGTTGGTGCAGTTAGCAGCAGCCAGAGAAGGCAGTCCTTAGGAAACATGCTAAGATACAGAGAATTTATTCTCTAGGCACTTGAGAACCATTGCAGGATTTCAGATTAGAAGAATAGAAGAATGTCAAAATAAGATTTACATTTCGCAGCTAAATGCAGCAGAATTGGAAAGAAGAGGCCAGTCAGGAAGCTGCGGCTGTAGTTCAGGCAATAAAAGGAGAGGTCTCAGAGTGGGGAGGAAAAACAGAAGCATGGTGGCTTGAAGACAATATTTGGGGCAGAGAGCAGGCAGAAATTAAACTTTTTGTCATATCAGTCTGTTATTTTAATTTGAGATTAATGTTTGGAGGAAGGTAACCATAATACCAGATTGGTAAGAATGTAAGTGAATTCCAAAACATTTTCTACAACCTTCAAAATTTCCCACCAAACACTCAGGTGTGCTGCCTCAGTTGTTGATGGGAAAATCAAGTCACTGGCAGGGCCAACTCAGAGGATATCATAGAGTATCCCAGGCTTGTTTGTAGGGCCCCTCATGTCTCTCCTAGTCTTTTTTTCTTTTATCCTATTCATCACTTATGGAACCAGCTTCAGTTTTCAAGATAAATTCTAGCACCTGTCACATTACTTCTCTGCTTCATTGACTCCCTTTAACACTGCTTCTTCACAGCCCTATGTCCTGTTCTCTTCTGTTGCTGAGTCCCTGATTTGGAAGGAAAAGCTGTGATAATTTAGTAACATGCAAATTAATCTATTTCTGCTTTTAGGAATTGCCTTTCAGATGAGATCCCAGGTAAAGGACTTCATAGGAGCTAAAGTCTAATGGTGGAAGTGTAGAAACTGGTAGGTTAGTTGAGAAGAAGTGTTTGGGGATAGAAGGATCTTCATCCCAAACATCCCCACTGAAATGTCAAATATTGCCATCTGGTCAGGATCACTTCTCCAAAAGGAGCTCCCAATTCAGGTTCTGCCATTTGTTTTCATTGAACACCTGTGGAAACATAGAGGAACCTTTTATTTAGGTTGAATGCACAGAGGACAAGCTAAAAGTAATTCTGACAGTTTCATAATTAACTTGATAGACTGGAGAACTGGGTAATTCAGAATCCTAAGTGACTCCGTATTCTGAGAACAAGGGTTAAATTCAACAGCTGAGACAAAACTCTAACTCTTACTAATTAAAGGTCCACTTCTGCTTTCTTTAGCACCATTCATCTGTTAGTTCCATGCCTTTAGCCCCCAGTCTCAATTTGATGATGCTCTGATGCTAACTTTGGTCAATTCACATGCAAGATCTGAAGAAACCTCCCTAGGTCTAGAATTAGTCTCATGGCTATAAGCCTGGCTTCCCTGCAGTGAGCGGCTATCTGTTCATCTAGGCTCAGCCTGCTGTGTGAAATGGCATGGGATGGTCTCTGTGATGGTTTCATCTCTTTTTTTTTCAGCTTAGTACTCCTGCTGGATTTGGAGGTTTGCCATGAATTTCAGCCCAATTGACTAGGGTCTTGTCAATGTGCCTGGTGCTTGACATTACCTTTAATTTGGCAGCTGGATGCTGTCTTCCTTAGTTCCAGCCACTGACAGGGGTCTTGTTCCAAATTAAATGACCATCCTGAACTCTGAGAGTGCCACCCACCTGACTTTATTGTTGCTTTGCCTGGTGTTTTTCCTATCTCGCAGATGGGATCCTCATTAACATCAGGAACCAATACCCTTTGAACTATGATGTAAATTGCCTTCTACTACTGGGAGGACAGCCACTCCACACCCAGTTCATGCTCTCCCTGCCCCTGGTTCTGCACACTTCCAGCTCCCTGCCCCCCCCACCCAATATATGTCAAGGTTCAGCATGCCTTGCTACTCATAATATATTAATAAAACTAATAAGTTTCTGGTTTATGAAAATAAGCTTTATTGACACCAGATTTAATATCAGCATAACTTAATATTTCTTTGGGGTATATATAATGTTTAGCAAAGCATATACACGTGTAGTGTAAAGGTCTAGGGTTTATAGTTCAATGCAATATATCTGGAAGGCAGCAGTTGACAAACCAATATTACACTGGATTCCCCTTTAAAGTTCATGTTAGAAATGCATCTGAGACTGATGAAACTCTGATGGGCTGGACAGGAGGATACATGACTGTTGTTTGTAAGAAAGCAAGAATAAAGAAAAATATACTCATTGTTTGATTTGTTGGACTTCTAAGGGGAAAATATCTCTTATGAGACTTTTCATGTGGAATCATTTGTGTAGGAAACAATAGTACACAGAAACTTGTTAAGAAGGGCAGAGCAAATAATCGGAATTATAAAAGGCACTGTTTACCAGAGAAAACATTCAGTGAATCCATAATATACAGCAACCCACTAGAATGGACTCTAAACAGTCATGAGCATCTGCCTGACCCAACATTATGTTTAATTGAGAATTACATTATTTTTCATACCTGAGTTTCTAATTTGAAAACAGAAGATGAATTTGAGACACACAAACAAAAAGAATATCTAATCTTTCCTTGACGCATAAAGTTTATATAGTACCTTAAGCTGTGTCCTGTGGTGTATGTATACCATGGAATACTATTCAGCTATTTAAAAATATGGAGACTTTACATCTTTTGTATTATCCTGGGTAGAGTTGGAACACATTCTTCTTAGTAAAGTATCACAAGAATGGAGAAGCAAGAATCCAATGTACTCAATTCTAATATGAAGCTAGTAGATGATTTAATACACACCCACATAAGTGAAAAACTCAATTCAAGGTGGGGGATGGGGCAATGAAGGGGGCAGGGGAGAAGGGAGGAGTATGAGGGATTACAGTGTACAGCACACTTCTTGGAGGCAGGATTTAATTTTAAGAGGGACTTTACCTAACAAATGCAATACATGCAAACATTGTAACCCAATTCTTTGTACCCTCAATGAACCTGAAACAATGGAAAAAAAACTGTCAGTAATAAAAAAAAAATTGTCAATGATAAACTAGACTATGCCAAGTTTATCTTCAAGACATATGTTTACTCCTCTTCCTTAACTTTGGCTACCCTATCTTCTCCTGCCTTCATCTCAGATCCCAATGTCTGTATACTTTCCCCCTAGGGCCCCACTTAATTATCCATTCTACTAAGATATTTGGAGCATTCTTGTGTGCCTTTTCCCCACCATCTGAGAATGAGGCGCTACATCCTATTGGGTGAAGTTCTCTTTACCCCATCCCCCACCCCTGGCTGGGTCCCTGCTGCAAAGAACCACGTAAATGTCAAACAAAAGCCACAGATTAAAAAAAAAAAAAAAAGCGCAGAATTAAGGTAAAGGAATAAGGCTCATCTTGTAAGTATTAAGCAGTATATCAGAGAGAATTCTCTGATAGAGTAGCTATACTGACCCCATAAAGCCAGTTCATACAGTTGATAGGTAGGTAATTCCTCCTACCAGGGAGATGTGTAGAGCTGTGAATGTCACTAACTAGTTTGGGGTCAACTGGCTCTTACTCATCTGTGTAACTCTCCGTAAAGTGTTAAGACCTGAGCCTAGGCCACCATGTTGGCATTGTACAGCCAGTCCAAAGTGTTGAGAGAATTAGGCAATGAATAT
Source organism: Perodicticus potto (assembly GCA_963574655.1). NCBI lineage: Eukaryota > Metazoa > Chordata > Mammalia > Primates > Lorisidae > Perodicticus > Perodicticus potto. Next base: position 10,397 of record CAUYRH010096896.1, read on the forward strand.
TGTATTTTACAAATCACTTGGATACTAATAAGCGATAGCTCAATGTGGCTATTGGCATTGGCTGTGTGATAGTGAAATAGTTGACTGAACAAGCTGAATTATACAATGTTAAGTTATCTAAACACAATATTTGTTTTCACCTTTATACAACAACTCAGAGAGGAATCCTTATTAACAAAAATTGTGTGATCTAAAATATGTAAAAGGTAATGGAAATAAAAGTTGGGCAATTGGGGTTAAACAGGCTCAAATCAAATTATTGAGTGAAAGTATCTGGAGTCCTAACTCTAATGCTTAGGATTTAAATAATTTTTAAAAGACTAACTTTTCATAAAGTACTCAAAAATAAGCATACTTTATTTTTTTTTCTTTTTTATAGCAGGATGTTATTTTCCGGTGTTACTTACACTATTTAATATCTTTTCAAATGCTGTTCTATCAAGAGGAAAGTAAATTCCTCAACTGGGCAGCATTAAAAGTATATTTTTCAAAATTTGATCAATCTGAGATGATAGCAGTAATTTGAGAAAAATATGGATAATATTGTTGTGGAAGAAATATTTTCAAAGAACAGATCTTCATAGAAAAATTACACTTTGCGGGCAGCACCTGTGGCTCAGTGGGCAGGGCGCCAGCCCCATATACCAAGTGTGGCGGGTTCAAACCTGGCCTCAGCCAAACTGCAAAAAAAATAATAGCTGGGCGGTGTGGCAGGAGCCTGTAGTCCCAGCTACTCGGGAGACTGAGACAAGTGAATCACCTAAGCCCAGGAGTTGGAGGTTTCTGTGAGCTGTGATGCTACAGCACTCTACTGTGGGTGATAAAAGTGAAAACTCTGCCTCTACAAAAAAAAAAAAAAGAAGAAGAAGAAGAAGAAAAATTACACTTTGCCAAAATGCAAGCTTTGGAGTTTCAGAAGGAAAAGGAATATTTGCAAAGACAAATGGTCAGATGTTAACAATCTCTCTTAAAATGTGTATGTACTTGTTTTTAAAATTTATTCTTTTTTGGTGTTGAGTTCTGTAAATTTTGATAAATATGTAGAGTTGTGAAACCATTGGAACCATTCTATAATCATGATGTAGCAGTATCCCTTCATTTCCCAAATTTTCTTGTGCTCCCTCTATGTACTGAAACATACCTCACAACCTGACCCTTACCAATGGCTACTCTGTTCTCCACCCCATCAATTATATACTGATAGAACAATCCAGAAAACAACCATTGACACTTTGTCTTATGCTTAAGGTATTTTAAAAATTGAATTTCAACATAAATAATATAATGTTGCAAATACACGTTCTAGGGTGATTTAAAAAAAAACACAAGCATAAAACACCTGAAATTCTAAGCGATATGTTAAAAATGTGAATTTGTGTGGGAAAAAAATCTGACAAAGTAAAGTTTGTTTATGTCTATTTGTATTGACAAACTTTAGAGTCAACTTAGATATGTGAATGCAAGTAATTCAGAATTATTTTAGAGAAGAAGTGAGCAAAATGTTGAAGACCAGTCAATTAAAGAATTGGCCCAGCTATAAAGATTATTTCCTCATACAAATGTTTTTGTCTACTACCATTTACTACTACTATCTTCCCTCCAAGCTAAGTCTTCCTGTATTCTGTTGATATCTCTTAATACTTCTCTTTTTCAGTACTTTAATCACCTGTAATTATGTATTTACTAATTCTTCAATATCTCTGTTCTTCACACTAAATTTTGAGTATCAGACACAGGTGTTCAATCACATTTCTTTACTGAACAAATGTCTATATTTAGGGAGAAATATGAGATCTTTGAGAGCAAGGACCTCATCTTTATATTTCCATGGACTGATACTGTGTCTAGCACATAATAATTTCCAAAAATGTGTTTTGTTAAATAATAAATGAAGTTGTGAGAAAATGATTTGAGTCATTTAATGAATTTAGGAAGCTCTTTGAGAACCAATGTCAAGGCACCATGTCAGAGTTGGCTACTTGTTCACCAAAATTCCACACTTCACCCTCCCATAATCTTAAGGTATTTCTGGGAGGCAGTTACCCAGCTGTGGGTAGGGGGATGAGATGTTTTGAGAAGGCCTGCTGCCTTCTCTACTCTTTCCCCTTCTGCTGTTTGGATGCAGAGTTCTACAAGGCCCCAAGGGATGGCACTTCTCCAAGATGGAGCCTGGATCTTGGAATCATTTCTTGAAAGACTCCTGCTTGCTGACCTCCATGTAACACACACTGGCATAAGCATGGAAACATTTTGTGGTGTTAAGCCTTTGCACTTTGGGGTTTTGTTTATTATAGCAGCTAATGTGACCAAAATTCCCAGTACTCTTACTGCCTAAGGGAAAACTGGCTTCATGTTTGTTTAAAGTAATAACAGTAAAAACAAGGGAGGACTGGTGTGGCAATGTGACCCACAGTTAAATAAATAAGATTTAGTAACTTAGAAATATAATATTTTGAGTAGGAGGCTCTATCAGAAGAGTAGATTGTGTGTGTGTGTGTGTGTGGGGGGGGGTAGCCCAATAGAAGCAGTGGGAATTCCTGAGGGGAAAGGTCCAGAAAAGAAGAAATGTCAAGATTGCCTTTAAATCTGTCAAAAGGAAACAGGCAGTAAGGGTCAATGAGGACTTTATGACACAGTAGTAAGGGGCAAGGGGCAGACAAAGCAATATTATTGAAAGCCGGAATGAACATTTCTAATGGACTGATGAAATACGCTGAAGGTCATGTGTCCCTGAATGGACATGCATTCCTGGGCTTTGGAGATCGTGGCTGCGACAACTTTGAAGCTATCTCCCTTTTTTCCTTCTTTCCTTTCTGTCTTTCCCATTTTAAAAGTTGGAATTGAGTAAAGAAAAAAATTGCAATTGAGGCATTTCAAAGCCAAGAGCACCTTTCTGGCTCAGATGAATAATTGCTTATTCTACATACTTTGAAGAACTGAGCCAGGGAAATGAATAGGATTTCCACTCTGCTTCATTTTTCATCCAGTAGATCAAGAAACAATTGCCTGCAATGGACAGAGTGCTTTGGGGACTGTCACAGTTTGTCCTGAGTAAGTTCATCATATATGCATGGGTGTGTTGGGTGGTGGTGTGATAGGAGGGAGGAAGATAGGCCAGAGCATGGAGAGCTGGGAAGTCAGCCTGCTAGGACTGCTCACTGGCTTTTGGGAATCTCAGCCTCTGGAGGACTGTTTCCTTTGGGAAAGGAGGCTAGGTATAAATAGCTTGAAGGCAGTTTACAAATGTCCCTGGGAAGCTGTTGTCATGGTTGCGTGAGATTGCAAGAAGCAACAAGATGGATTTTTCTTGCAGAACCGAGGCTGATTCTGAGAATAGAGCCAATACACAGAGTTGCTACATATCTGGGTTTGCCAAGTATAGTGGAACCTGTCTGCTTTACTCTATGCCCCACAAAAACTGAGGTTGAGGACTGAAATGAGGGGCTCTGAGAGATGGCTTAGTTGAACTTCTTCATGAACTGTGATCCTATAAAAATTTTAAAGGCATAAACCTAATTTGTGGGTGCCTTTGCTCATTGATTTCCAAGATTTGGAGACACATACTGCTTTGCACCCCATTTTACCAAAACAGCAACAAACCACATAACCTAGTTGTCTAAGGAGGAAGCGGTAGAGAAGGAATTTGACTTTAGCAGAAGGAACTGGCCAGGATAAATGTTTATGTACCATTGCTAAGTTGAATGGTCAGTCCAAACCCAGATCTAGATGAAGCTGATATGGAGTTGCCACATTTTTCTTTCTATCTCCATTTCTTTGCTTCATTTGATGAGGGTTTTTTGAATTACCTAATTTATGTCATTTGAGTTATAATCATGATTAAAATTTGAGTCATGTTAATTAAGTGCCTTGAGAGGGAGAAAAATCAGTCCCAAAGGGAACTCAGAGAAAGAGGCAACTGATTCTGAATGGGAAAGATCAGCTAAGACTATGGAAAGCAACTACTTGATCTTGACTTTGGAAAATAAATAGAACTTAAAAGCTTTTCATGGTGTGTAATATACATGCAGAAATATGTACATGCCTTCAGTGTATAGGCTGATGAATTATTTTCTAGTAGAAGCAAAACATTTCCAGCCTTCAGAAGCCCCCATCACATCTCCTTTTAATCCACTACACCTCCTTCCTCCTTAAAAGTAACCACAGACAGATTGCGTCTGTCCTTGGACCTTGTATAAATGAGATTACAAAGTATGTATTCTTTCATGTTGGGTCCTTTTGTCTGACATTTTATTTCAAAAAGTGGTCAGTTTTGTTGCATATTGCTACTTTTTGTTAACGTTCATTGCTCTGGGTATTTCATTACATGTACATACTATAATTTATCCACTCTAGGTTATTGGAAATTTGGTTATTTCCAACATTTGGGACTTACAAATAATAATAATATGGACATTTCATGTACATGTCTTTTGGTGCACATGCATATGTATTTTCCTGGGGTATATATCTCAGAATGAAATTTTGAAGTCATCGCAGATGTATCCATATGCTTAATTTTATTTAATAATGTCAGAGTGTTTACCAAAGTGGTTGATGAATAGGATTTAAAAAAGGGAATTGGGAGGAAGAGAATTAGAGATAGAAGAATTTCAAGGAAGGGGGGGATATGGGAGGAGGGAGGTTATTTGGGGGAATCTCACCTAATGTGCATGATGCAATGGTACATTTCCAAACTAATAAGAAATGAGTATAATTGTGATGGATGTGTTACTTAGTTCAATGTAACATTTCACATTGTAGATTAAATCAGTACATTGAAGTCCATAAATGCATCAATGTACAAAGTTATGATTTAATAAAAAATAATAATTAAAAAAGAAAGATATTTATTAATAAAAACAGAAAAAAATTTAAAAAGAAGAAATAAAAATTTCCTGGTGAAGACACAGAGACATGACAGAGCCTGGCACACTTTAGGACCAGGGAATGTTTGAGGGTGGCTGGAGTTTTGAGTATCTGAATGATGTTCTCACAGATAAGTGAAGTGAAGTTAGGGATAGGAATATGGGAGGCCTTAATGCCTTTCCAGGAAATCATAGCTTTATATTGTAAGTAATAGGACATCATCATAGAAGTTTACATGGGGAAGTGATATGATCAGATCTGTGCTCTGGGGAGGGAGTCAGCATGAATTGTGTGTAGAGTAGGGTCTAGGAAGGAGAGAATGAGAGTCTCACTGTGGGAATGGAGAATGGAAATTGAATGCCACCAGGACATAGAATAGCTGTAGTTACAATGGACAATTACTGTCTTTTCACAGCTCAGGGCCTTTTTCCTGCTGAATTCTAGAAAATGTTGCTCTCCTGTCCCCTTTATTTTCTCTAACAACCATAGTTATTGGCTACTTTTAGAATTACTTAATTTATTTCCTTGTAGTAATGCTTTTATTCTAATAATAAGAGCTACTGTATGATTATAAGTAGAGATTAGGTAAAAAAAATTATATTTGTAATGAATGTTAGAGATAAGCAAAGGGTTACCCAGGAGCTATTGGGTTTAAATAGTTAAAAAAAAATGCTGTCCTTCAAGAAGATACAAAAAGACTTTATGACTTCCTTTCCACACATCCCAATATTGGGAAAAGCCCTGTCAATAGCTAGTGCTCTGTTTATAGTCTTAATAGGAAATTCTGCACGATCTAAGAATAATTTGTACAAAACCATATTAACCACTGATCACCAGAAGAACAATTTAATCTGATCATTTTGTGATGGTATTAGCACGCTGTTAAGGGGACCAGATGGGTCAACAAAGAGGAAGATAATTATATGGCAAAGAATGAGTTCTGTCAATCAGTTTTTTTTCCCTAACAGCATAGGAAAATGCATCCACCCCCCACAATGTCAAAGGCTTGACACATCCCTGTTTTTGAACACAGATCTGCCATCATTTAATAGCTTTGGGGTTTGGGCTCAATTAGTTTCAATCTTTGTGGTATGAGCCTGAAACCTAGGCTAAAACAATCACAATAAATATTTGGTAAGCTCCAGAAGAATAATTGTATTCCCTAGCTATAAGCAATTAAGCACTAGATGTATTCCTTGTAAACTTTTGCAAATGCAATGAAAAACATGTTTTAACAGACAAATAATGAAATGTCTTCTTTCCTTTGGTGGCATTTAGGTAAAGGAAAATTAAAGCTTGTTGTTTTACCTAGGAGGAAAAGAAATTTTCTGCTATAAAAATTCTGATGATTTGTACATAACCTACTGGTAATCTTTCAGAAATCATGGAGAATGGAATAGAGTCCAGAAACCAGATAGGCAAATGTCCCAAAATTCAAAGGAGAAAAAAATAGCTTTTACAAACTACTTAGGGACAAGCATAATTTCAATTTCTTTCTTCTTCTTTTTTTTTTTTTTTGAGAAAGAGCCTCAAGCTGTCACCCTGGGTAGAGTGCCATGGCATCACAGCTCACAGCAACCTCCAACTCCTGGGCTTAAATGATTCTTTTGCCTCAGCCTCCCAAGTAGCTGGGACCACAGGTGCCCACCACAATGCCTGGCTATTTTTTGGTTGTAGTTGTCATTGTTGTTTGCCAGACTCAGGCTGGATTTGAACCTGCCAGCTCTGGTGTATGTGGCTGGCACCTTTGCCACCTGAGCTACAGGCGCAGAGCCTCAATTTCCTTCTATCTTCTAAAATATATTACTGGTAAGAATTTGCGATTTAGAAGTGGGCTGACCAACCTTAATCTCTAGTTACTCTTTTCAAATATCTTTGGCTTCCACTTCATTTTCAATTGGTTTCATAATTATCTTCCTTCCTTAGTACTCAATTTTTTTAAATCAAAATATACTCCTTGAAATATCTTGTTACATATACGATTTCACCCTACAGTTGTGTACCAAAAACTTCCACATTGAAATCTCAGGCCCAGATTCTTCCTCTGAGATTCATGTGTCAAATAATAGAATTACCTGGGCATGATATTGCATCATAAAACTCAACTTGATTGTCTGCCCGGCATCGTTTATACAATCAACTTCTCAAACCCCCAATCCCACTCCTTCCATTCCTCTCGTCTATAACTCTGCCTATCCATGTAATCCCATGCAGAATCACAGCATTTATTTGCTACTTTTTCCCCTCTCCCTTTCTTCTACCCATATAGTTAATTATTGATTTCTACCATTTCCAGCTGAAGATGTTCACATCAATTCCTTCCCCCCTCTTCCTGCCTCTTACTTAGTTTAGACATGCCTCATAATTTGCCAAAGTTACTGCTTAGCCACAGAAGTTCTCTCCCAGTTCTGAAAGGGCACCTTCCCTATGGTAGCTAGAATGGTTTATGTAAAATATTTCTCTTCCTTTTCCACTGTAATTCCTAGATATTTTTCAGCACTTCTGAGTCTTCAGAATGGAAAAAAATGTCTTAGCATGAAATAAAAGGACATTCATTCCAGATTCTTGTCTCTTTCTTCTAACTGAACTCCTCCCCCTACCCTTTGTACTAACCTCTGGGTGTAAGTATGGGAGAGGATGTCTTGGAAGCTGAGTATCAGAGTTCTTTCAAAATGAATATATTTTTGAATTAATTGGAAAACTTCAAGCAAATTAGATCTCTGGATCTCCTCACAGACTGACAGAATTAAAACAGCTAGTTTTGAGTCGCTAGCTTTTGAAGTGGACCAGGCAAGCCTGGTTCAGGATTGCATCTCGAAACTAGAGATGTGATGGATAAGAGGGAGGTAGGGCTACATGCCCTTCTCTAATCACCTCCTCTGTGTTAGGGTAGGTAACATGACTATGCTCTACAGCAACTGGGGCATAATGTCAGGCAGATAGTAGGAGGTGTGAGAATATGGGGAGTAGGTTAGACGTTTGCTGTTGGAAATCAAAGGCATTTGCATAGTACCAGGAACCACTTTTTTTCAAGATAGACTTTCTGAAAATCAGGTATTGGGCCAGGCTTTGTGAATTACATTCTCTATTCTGACAAGAGTCTGAAGAGCTTCTATTCCATAGATTTGTTCTTGTAATATGTTATTTCAGCTTATAAAACTGTACTTAACCTCAGAAGGGAAAATTCTATAAGACATTCAAAAACAATTTCTTGCAAGGAAATGAAGACTGATGGCTATAAGGCATAGGTTATAGGATGATATTCTGATGATGATGATGTGTGTGTGTCTTTTCTGTAGTGCTGGCTCTTAGAGAGCATGAGAGTGAGACCTTCATTCTCCCTCAGTACCTTGTATGGCCCCCTGCACACATGAAGCTTTTCCTAACTCCATGTCTTCCAACAAGCATATGTGTGTTACCTATAGCTGTCCTTAAACCTTACCTACCGGCTAAGTTGTGCTTTACAAAGCTGTGTCTACTCTAGCTCATCTAATCTTCTTGGGATTTGAATTAGTGACCATTCCTCTTCATTTGCATTGTCAGTATCTCTCACAGATTCATCTTCTACATTTGTGGTCCCCAACCACCAGGTTACAGACTGGGCTGGTAGGAATTGGGCTGCACAGCTAGGGGTGAGTGAGCAAAGCTTCTTCTGTCTTTACAGCCACTCCCCATTACTCACAAGTTTCACAAGAGTGGCACTGGATTCTCACTGTTGTGCAAATCCTACTTTAAACTGTATGTGAGGGATCCAGGTTGTGTGTTCCTTAAAAGGATCTAATGCCTGATGATCTGAGGTAGAGCTGAGGCATTGATCCTAGCTCTGGGAAGTGACTGCAAATACAAATTATAACTAGCAGAGAGATTTGACTGCCCAGAGACCATAATAAATCAATTGCTTGCAGACTCATATCAAAACCATTCCCCTCCATTCATTGAAAAATTATCCCGTATGAAACCATTCTCTGGTGCCAAAAAGGTTGGGGACCCCTTCTCTACATTTCTCTATCTACTTCTGTGCCCAGAAGGCTGCCCTCTGTGAACTGTATCACTCAGGCTCCCTGATCTCTGTCTTCCTCATGGTTCCATGCGGCCAATGAGAGTCAGGAAAATGAAGGCAGGAGAATAGAGGACAGAGAAGCTAGGATATTTCTTCCCTGCTTCATCTCTGTGTTGGGGCCACTTTTGGCAATCTCAGCATCCCTCCACGATTCAAACTTTGAGCAGGTGTCCTTCCTCCATGCTTTCAGTTCTCAGTGATCTCTGGTGCTTTATTTCTTCCCCCTGTTCCCTTGGCTGTGGAGGTAGTAGTAGTGTCCCACTGTTATTAGCTTCTGGTTCTTCATTTCCCTGGTTTATTGCCTTTTCTCTTGCTGCTATAATTGGTCCTTTATGGATTTGAACTGTCTGGGGTTCGTTCTAATTCCTACGGGGATACTGCCTGATACTCTTAGCATACGTGGTTCTTACACTCAGCTCTATTGCTAATAAACACAACCTTTCTTCATAGCTCCAGGTATAGAAACTGAATTCCCTAACTAGACAGTCAACTGCCTTGATGCCCCATAGATGTCTCAACTGAAACATTTCGAAACCTGAAGGCATATGTTTCCACATATTCTATGTATCACCTTATATTTCGTATTCTGGTGGCCAAGTCACTTCAGCTAGCAAGCTGGGAGGCATTCTAACCTCCTCTTGCTCTTCATATCCCCACAGTTACTATTACCATGTTCTTTTTTTCTACATAGTGCTCAAATCTACCTCTTCCTTTCCCTTTCCCCGATGCCTCTGCTTCTGTTTAGACTCTCATTGTCTATCATTTGGACAATTAAATTGCAACAAGTTCTTAATTGGTTTCTTCAACTGCAATCTGGCACATCAACACTGGTGCCAGAGCAAGGTTTATTTCTATTTATAAAGCAAATACTTGCTTTGAAAATTCAAATAATGCATTTATGTTAAAAGTCCTATCTCTTACTGTAAACCAACTCCATGGTGGTAACTACTTAGTTTATTTTCAATATGATAATTTTTCTAAATGTATAAACTGTATATATAAACATATAGTTTTATTCATAAAACTAGTATGACATAATATCCAGTTTAGTGGTTTAGAATATCATATCAATAAGAGTTACCTTTTCAAAACTAAAGTCTAACATTATTGTCCCTTTCTTCCTTTAAAATCCTTCTGTGGGTTCCTTTTCTTTCAGAATAAATTCTAGGTGCTTTTATATGACAGTTTCACACCTTCCATAATGAAGGTGGTCCAGCCACGTTCAAGTGCTAACTGCTCCCTAGAGACATCTGGTTCCTTTATGTCCTCTTTGACTCCACACACTTCTCAATTTACACTACTTTGAGAACATGTCTTTCTCTACCTAACAGATGTCAAGCTTCTCAAGGAAAAAGTCATAGAAGAGAGGATGTTTAATAATTTCTGGCTTTTGAGACCTCCAGAAAATAGAGAGACTCTCTGATTGCCAATTTAATTTTGATTGCCATATCACTTTGTTTCTCAGTTCGGAGTCCTAAACTAGTTAGCAGTCACAAGCTAAAGAATCTTTATATTTGGAAAGGTACATATGTGAAAGTCACATGCCATACACTAAATATGCTCATTGTAGATTTGGTTGTAATTATCTCCTCAGTGTAGGTATTAGGTGGTTATTTTCTGTAACTTAGATACCAGAAAAAAATCTAATCAGGATATAATACTTATCCTTTAAAATTATGACATAAAATACGCTTTTAGACTTAGAAATATTGCTATTTATCTATTTTATATCTTGAAAAAAATATAAAATACGCTTTTAGACTTAGAAATATTGCTATTTATCTATATTATATCTTGAAAATAAATGTGTTTAAATGTGTAGAATACCAAACTGAAAAAGAAAAAATAGGTAAAATACAAATTAAAACAATTAGTATAATATTTATGTATGGCATAAGTATCATAAACTCAGGTGGCAAAAGGAAGGGTGGAAACATATAAACTGCTTCTCTTAAAATAATCTTGGAGGAGGCAGAGGCAAGATGGTCGTCTGTAGCCAGCTTTCCACAGAGGCTCCCGTCCAGATGGAGATTTAAAGTACAGTAATTTAGCAAAAAACTGATGGTTCATATCTGAGCCAAATGAGAAGGTTGAAGAATGCACATCAACCCTGCTGAGGTGAGCTGCAACCCCAAGAATACAAACGAAAGTTACAAAACCCATTGCCAAGCAGATGGGAGTCCCCTCCCCCCTGAGAACGGCTCGCAGTATACTCCATACAAACAAATGAGCAGAGTTCAAATGCCCTCCCATTTTACCCCATGGGAGAGACCCTCTAAAAACTGGACCTCCTTCCCCTACTAGGGTGCCATGGCACTCCTTCCAGGCATAAAACTGTATAAAATTGTATATATTCTTTACCTGCAATTTTGAACTCCCAGCACTCCCCTCCACTCTTACCCCAAGGTCTGGAGGCCTGTCCCCATGGAGTCCAGATTCTTGGGCATTTTCTTGAGGGGTATGGATGGGGAATGGGCCGTTGCTGATCTGTGCTAATTTTCCAGCTTGGGAGTAAGGAGAAAAGGGTCAGCTGAAAGGATGCTGAAATGGAAGGGCTGTACACTGAGGTGCAGAGCAGCACTGGCAGTGGCGAAAACAGTGACAGTGGGGCTTACATCTCTGGGGATATTTCAAAGAGACAATCCCAGTCTCTCTGGGCAACCAGAGGAAGCCAGGCAGCTTCTCCGGTGGTGGCTACTGGCAGAGCAGATCTGGGACGGAAGCACAGGCCCCAGGACTGAGGGGTATACCTGAGGCAGTACTGGCCTGGGCAGAGTGTGGGGATTAGAATATGCACGCACAGAGACAGCAGACTCCCAGGGTGAGGCTGACCCAGAGGACTGCTTTACTGAGCTTCAGATGCATCCGGCCCTCAGGGGATCAAAGCTGAGACAAAGGGCAAGCGGCAAGAGGCTGGAACTGACAGCTAAGTGTGACTTCTGACTGAATCAGTCCTAAGACAAACTTCAGCCGAGACTAGGCAGCAGCACAGCCAGGGCTGATTTGCAGTCCAACATCTGATCCACAGGGAAAAATAGCCGAGACAGAAACAAATTCTACGAAGTTGTTCTGTCAGCAACATCAATTAGGGGCAGTGCTGGAACTGAGTGAATTGCCCCAGCCCCCATTAAGCACCTGAGGTTGTCAGGCCTCACTTCCCTCTGGCGGATAGTAGCATAAAGTGGCAGAGAGTGGCAGCCTGGCTGAGGAGACACAGATCTCCTTGTGACTCAGGCAGGCGGAACCCCCTGGAGCATCTACACATTGGAGGGAACTAGATCACAGCCCTGTGGAGTTACCAGTAACTGAGTGTGGCAGGTGCAAGTGGGGAAGGAGGCATCAACCTTTCCAGGCTAATTTATGTGCTGGGTGGGTCATTCTGATCTCACGGAGCACCAGAGTGAGTTATACTAGAGCTGCCAGCAGACCCCTGCTATCTAGCTGCCAGAGAGCTTTTGAACTTTCCCACCTGAGGCTGGTGATGACTAGGACAATTGATTGTAACCTCTTCAATTGGGCCAATCACCTGAAGACTATCCAAAGTGGTACCCTGGGTGTGTGGTTGTGGGAAGGTTTGATTTTCATTTTCTAATTGTTGCCTGTGGAGAGTGCAGTGACTTAACTATTGGTATTTATCCACAGCTCAAACTTCACTGAGAGTGACTGATTCTCTAGGGTAGGACAGAGACCAGCTAAAAATAAGACAGAGCCAATTAACCCCACCACACCAAAAAGGTCCCCAGTTTCTCAGGCCATAGCACTGTAAGGGGTCCTTGGCAAAGCTCTAGGGGGAAAGGTACAGACGTCAGTCCCAGCCTTCAGGCAAAGGAATGGCCAATCACTTCTCCTAGAACCCCCAACCCAATTTCTCCTTATCTGCTCATCTAGCCAAATGGTACAAAATAATCATGGGGCAGAATCAGAGGAAAAACTCTGGTAACATGAACAACCAGAGTAGATCAACACCCCCAAGGAACAATTTGGCAGACACAACTGAAGATCCTATTAGGAAACAGATGGCTGAGATGTCAGAAACTGAATTCAGAAATTGGACTGCAAATAAGATCAATAGAATAGAGGAAAAGTTGGAATTAGAAATTCTGGGAGCATTTAAAAACTTGTCTCAAGAGTTCAAGGAATTCAAAGACACAATGACCAAAGATTTTGACACATTGAGACAAGAAGTTGCAGCCCTCAAAGATCTGAGAAATACAGTTGAATCTCTCAGTAACAGACTGGAGCAAGCAGAAGAAAGGATTTCTGACATGGAAGACACAGCTTTCAAATGCTCCCTAACTTTCAAAAAGGAATAGAAATGGAGGGCAAAAATGGATCATTCTCTCAGAGAGCTCTGAGATAATTTGAAGAAAACCAATATTCGCCTTATAAGAATCCCTGAAAGCGATGAAGCAGCTTCACAAGGCACAGAGTCTCTTGTTCATGAGATTATGTAAGAGAACTTCCCAGACATGCCAAGAGACTCTGAAATTTAGATAGCAGACAGTTTCAGAACCCCAGCATGACTCAACCCGAATAAGACATCCCCTAGGCACATCATAATTAAGTTCACTGAAGTTAATATGAAGGAGAAAATTCTGAGAGCAGCCAAACAGAAGAAAACTATAACCTACAAGGGGAAGGATATTATAATAACTGCATATCTCTCTGATCAAACCTTTTAAGCTAGAAGAGGATGGTCATTGAGTTTTAATCTCCTAAAACAAAATGACTTTCAACCCAAGATCCTGTATCCAGCTAAACTGAGTTTCATTTATGATAGAGAAATTAAATACTTTAGTGACATCCACATGTTGAAGAAATTTGCCATAACTAAACCAGCTCTCCAGGATATTCTCAGACTATCCTCCATAATGACCAGTGTAATCCTCCACCACAAAAGTAAACTCACTGAGAAACTTTTGATCAAATTCCAACTTCCACAGTAGCGAAAGGATTAAAAATGTCCACTGGACTTCTGAAAGGCTTATCAATATTCTTAATTAATGTGAATTATTTAAATTGTCCTCTAAAGAGGCACAGGTGGTTGGCTGACTGGATACATAAACTTCAGGCCAGATATCTGTTGCATACAAGAATCTCATCTTACCTTAAAAGATAAATATAGACTCAAGGTGAAGGGATGGTCATCTATATACCAGGAAAATGGAAAGCAGAAAAAAGCAGGTGTTGCAATCTTATTCACAGATACAATAGGCTTTAAACCAACCAAAGTAAGGAAGGATAAGTATTGACACTTCATATTTGTTAAAGGTAATACTAAATATGAGGAGATTTCAATTATTAATATTTATGCAGCCAACCAGAATGTGCCTCAATTTACAAGAGAAACTCTAACAGACATGAGCAACTTGATTTCATCCAGCTCTATAGTAGTTAGAGATTTTAACATCTCTTTAGCAGTGTTTGATAGATCCTCCAATAAGAAGTTAAACAAAGAAATTTTAGATTTAAACTTAACCATTCAACATTTGGATTTAACAGACATCTACAGAACATTTCATCCCAACAAAACTGAATACACATTCTTCTCATCAGCCCATGGAACCTACTCCAAAATCAACCACATATTAGGTCGGAAGTTTAATCTTGGCAAATTTAAAAGAATAGAAATTATTCCTTGCATCTTCCCAGACTATCATGGAACAAAAGTTGAACTCAATAACAACAGGAATCTGCATACTCATACAAAAACATGGAAGCTAAATAACCTTATGCTGAAGGATAGATGGGTCATAGATGAGATGAAGACGGAAATTATCAAATTTTTGGAACAAAATGACAATGAAGACATGAATTATCAGAACCTCTGGGATACTGCAAATGCAGTCCTAAGAGGGAAATTTATAGCACTGCAAACTTTCCTTAAGAGAATGGAAGAGAGGAAGTTAATAACTTACTGGGACATCTCAAGCAACTGGAAAAGGAAGAACAATTAAATCCAAAACCCAGCATAAGAGAAAAAAATAACCAAAATTAGAGCAGAATTAAAAGAAATTGAAAATGAAAGAATTATACAACAGATCAACAAATCAGAAAGTTGGTTTTTTGAAAAGGCCAATAAAATAGATAAATCTTTGGCTAAACTAACCAGGAAAAAAAAAAGAGTAAAATCTCTAATTTCATCAATCAGAAAGGGTAAAGACAAAATGACAACAGACTGCATAGAAATTCAAAAAATCCTTAACGAATATTACAAGAAACTTTATTCTCAGAAATATGAAAATCTGAAGGAAAATGACCACTACTTGGAAGCATGCCACCTTCTAAGACTTAGCCAGAATGAAGTGGAAATATTGAACAGGCCTATATAAAGTTCTGAAATAGCATCAACTATACAAAATTTCCCTAAACAGAAAAGCCTGGGACCAGATAGATTCACATCAGAATTCTATGCACCCTTTAAAGAACTAGTACTATATTACTCAACTTTTTCCAAAATATAGAAAAAGAAGGAATTCTACCCAACACATTCTATGAACCAAACATCACCTTGATCCCTAAACCAGGAAATGACCCAAGAAGAAAAGAAAATTATAGACCAATATCACTAATGAATATTGATGCAAAAATACTCAACAAGATCCTAACCAACAGAATCCAGCAATACATCAAACAAATTATACACCACGACCAAATGGGCTTCATCCCAGTGTCTCAAGGCTGGTTCAATATACATAAATTTATAAATGTAATCCAGCACATAAACAAATTAAAAAATAAAGACCATATGATTCTCTCAATTGATGCAGAAAAAGCTTTTGATAATATCCAACATCCCTTCATGATAAGAACACTTAAGAAAATTAGTATAGAAGAGACATGTCTTCAACTGATAGAGGCCATCTACAGCAAACCCACAGCCAATATCATATTGAAT
>CAUYRH010096899.1:0-11179 GCA_963574655.1 Perodicticus potto
GCCGTGGCATCACAGCTCACAACAACCTCCAATTCCTGGGCTCAAGCGAGTCTCCTGCCTCTGCCTCCCAAGTAGCTGGGACTACAGGCGCCCGCCACAATGCCCAGCCATTTTTTGGTTGCAGCCGTCATTGTTGTTTGGCGGACCCGGGCTGGATTCGAACCCGCCAGCTCAGGTGTACGTGGCTGGTGGCTTAGTCTGTTGAGCCACAGGCACCAAGCCGAGAAAAAATTTTATTTGTAATTTTTCCCCTTGGAGAAACAACATTTATAAGTACAACTTTGACATTACCTAACAAATGCAAACAATGTTTCTTAGTTGTATGTACATTCATATTAATCTGAAATTTAAAAAAAGAAATAAACTAAAACAGTATACAACAATTAAGATATCTGAGATTGTGGAGCTGAAGTCTGTGACCTCATGTTCACATCCTTCTCAATTTTGTTTTTGTAAGTTTGGGAACCAGAGACAGCCAATAGCATTTGGGCTATTAACTCTTTAGTGCTGCTTTGAAATTATCTTACACTTTTCTTGGAAAGCATCTGGGACCTGTAGTCTTCGCTGGCTTTTGCGCAGAATACTGATCACAGAACACCACAGTTAGAACACCATCACTTTTAGATTAGGTGATGCGTCAATTTTTAAAGAATATTTGAAAGCCATTTTCAATACCATGACCATAACACATTCCTGTATGGGGTCAAACAACATTTGGATTTTTTAATATATGAATAGTTTCATGATTTATCTTTAGTAAACCTTAGAATGGTTATGATTACAATTAATATTGTCACACTAATTGAACTGGGGAAAATATAACTTTTGATAATGCTGCTAAACTGAGGAAAATATACATAATTCATGATGAGGCAGATCAATTAACCTTTTGCACATGCCGTGTGTTAGTGTAAGTAGTTTTTTTATGGCATCCGCTTCGCTTGCAGGATTTAACTCCCTGATGATACTAACATTAAACAGAAGGGATTACCCAGTCCCGGATTACCTAGAATTGTATAATTAAATTATGTGTGTGGTTGTGTATGTATATAATTTATAAGGTGCTATCATTGTATGATGGCACAATTGTTTTATATGAGAACATACATCTTTGATATACTGCATTGTAAATTCCCTGTTAAGATCTGTTAAAGGAGTTGTCTTATAGTTTTGTTCTCTTGACAAGATTTCTCAACTATTTTGGAAAAGTAACCATCTTGCTGGACTAATGGCCTGTATTAATGAGATATTAGAAAGAGGCAGAACTGTAAAAATCCTATTATGCATAGTATTTATTTTATTAACTCCTATTTATATGAAAAAGTAAAGGACTTTTATATGCTAATTTATACATAGATTCTTCCAGGAAGCTGCTAGCCACCCTGATTTGAGAAAGATACAGATTGAAAATCTTCAAAGGCGCTTGTTTATTCAAGATACCCCAAATTAATGCTTGGCAGAATGTCTAGAGTATAATGAATCCTTGTTTGTGGATAATAGTATGGTAGTTATTGCTGTTTTGGTTTGTTGGTATACATTACACTTAAAATTATCTTGTTAGTCCAAAAGTCATTAATATAAATCATAAAGTACTATAAAAACACATGAGAAAAAAATTGTTTATCTGTTTGCCCGGATGACCTCGTCCCCTTCAGTGCCTCCTCCTTGCTCCTACCTTTGCCTTCTGGGCCTCTGCCCCACTGGGCCTTGCTCCATGGCCCAGAGATCATGCAGTGAAATGATCTCTCTCCTGGATTGCAAAGCCTGCTACCTAGAAGCCCACAGTTTTAACTTCTTAGGATTTGACTAGTGAGCATTTCATGCTTTGGATTAGAACATATTTAGGGACATCTGAATCTCAAATTGGCTGTTTCTTCTATGGAAAATGCTCCAATATGATTACCCAGCCCTTGAATAGATTTATTGGCTGTTTTGACTGTCCTGAGAGCTCTCTGTTTGTGTGACAAGATAATTATAAACCAAAGTCTTTGGTACTGAGATAAATGTTACCAAGACTGAATTAGGAAATGCTGCACCTGGTTAAACTGTGTAGTAGAAAAATAAGACTTAACATCATTGTCTTCAGTCTTTTGAAAATGCAGATCAAGTCTCACTCCATCACTTACTGGGGAACACGGTATTCTGAACATAGACCAACAAATGTTGTATTTATTCTTTTTGCCCTGACCCAATATCAATTTTCTTTCACACCAAATCACAGCAAGTTGCCCTTCCTATAGGAGGGGCAATGAAGATCAATTTATCCGTCTGGCACGAAGCGTGTGGAAGATTTTTCTTAGACTTGTTGACACTGAGCACACTTTTGCCTTTTCTTACCCTGTAATCCTGATATCTTCCGAGAAATTTTCCTCCTAACCTGTTTCCTACTGTTTGTGCTTTTATGTAAAGCAACATTTGTTACCCATTGTGAGTTATAACTTTATGCACTTATATAGAAGATACAGAATTTTCCACATTTTAGAGTATTGTTTTAATCAGACTTTCTAATGATATAAAGTTATCACTGTAAATATGGAAAATGATTTGATTTTTTGACTAAATCTTTAAGCAATTAAAATATGTGCCCCTGGAGACTTAATATGTTTATATCGTCTCTTCCAATCCCTTAAAATCTATGAGGTAATTACACCACAGAATCTATTAACTCATTATGATTATTTTTGGCCTTGAGAAATAGATTTCTGTAATAGATTTTACATCTGTAAATGTCATAATGCCTGGAGGTGGTTCTCACTTGTTATAAAAGGAATTCAACATACTCTTTGTAAGAACTCATATTAATCCTCTACTTTTATTGTGGCCTTTAGAATAATTTAGTTAAGTGACTAAAAGATTTTTATTTGGCATTAGCACAGGATTCGTAGCTTTTAAAGATTTATTTAATGATAATATTAAATGTGTGGTTTCTTGGACCTCAAGGAGATTTTATGAATCTAAAATAAACAGATGTGGCTCATGGATCTTTCATGACCCAGATGATACTTTTCCTGCACCCAATAACATGCATTTTGCAAATGCTCCAAAGCTCCGGGTGCCTGTGGCAGTAAATGTACTAAGTCATCAGCTGGTAAATGACTTTGGAAATTAGTTGGAGGTTAATTCTCTGCCTCATTGGCCCCCCGAAGTGGACAAACTATAATTGATTTTGATAGCATTCACGAAGCACTTTTTTCTCTTGAATAATGGAAGAGTGCTCACAGAAACATCCTCTGGATACAGGAACAATTAAATGAGCATCAGTGAGATGTCAGAAGTATTTTTATCTCTATACTTAATAAATTCTCCTTATCTCTGGCAATGTTGTTGCCTTTAAAAACTTACAAATTTTAAACTGTCACATGGGTTTATTTTTTCTGCCAACTATTTCTCATTTGACTCAAGTATCTTGTACTAATGTTCAATTAGTATATACTGTTGTAGAAAACAAGTAGCTATGATAATGTATATTTATTTGTATCCACAATCTCAGGAAGGAAAGACAGCATGGTGGTCCTCTGGGAAAGTGATGTCCTCAAGCGCATCTTGAGCAAAAGGATCAAAATGGATCAGGGACATGTTCACTGTCACGGGATAGTTCAATTGTGGAACTTGGTCAACTGTTGCTTTAAAGAGTAAGTTACTATTTTTAAATTTAAATAAAATCCTCTAACAGCTCACTAACAAATAAATCATGTTTTCATCCGTTACTGTGTATTTTACAAAATCTGAACTTTTGAAAGTCTAACCTGAACTCTTAGGGTAAATAGATCTGGTAGCTCTTTTTAATATATGAAAGGAGATGTCCTGATTACTTTGATGACTGTCACATATCTACCTGCATTACATGTGGTCTTATTATACTGAGAAAGAAGGAAGCTCAATGTATTTATCAAATCCACCAGCACTATGGGCGCTGTGATTTGAAAAAGACAGAGGAAAACAAACCTTTTTACTTGGTAAATGTTTACTAAACGCCACGTGAAGCCATTTTTATCTATCATTTAAAAATTACATAAACCTTTAGAAGTAAATTCAGTTAATATTCACCTTTTACAAAGGGAGAACAGAGGCTTAGAGAACGTAAGGAATTTTCTGAGGCCTACGTAGTAAGTGCGGGCGTTAGAATATTAACACAGCATGTCGACATGGGAGATAATCTGTAAATCTAGAACAGATTTTTAAAGGTAGGTAGAAAATGCTTCAAATAGTACACAAAGCTGGCATGTTCATTATGTATTCTGATGTCTCTCGTAGGTATTAAGTAAAAATAAACCCCATTTCTTTCTTTATTATCCCGATAATACTGGGAGAAAAAGGAGGAAAAACCATCACTTAGAGCCCTGCAGTTTCATGGGAACAGAATGGAGATAATGAATGCTACAGATAAAAAATGAAATGCCACCTTTGTCCACATGTAAGTTTACAGTTCATTTGCAAATAGTACAATCTGGAGGAGTCCGATAAACTTTTATATTTCAGTGACTGAATAGCTACACACACAGGCTTTTATATTTATATCACAATAATAATTTGGCAGGAATGGAGGTCATGCCATGCACAGCATCTAGATAATGAGGGAAAATACTTAATAGAATCCGAGGCCCACCCTAGCCCCACCAGTCTCCCTGCGCAGGAGGTTTAGGGCAGCGTGGCGTCTGTTCCTCTCACTGTCTTTTGTTTCTAGCTGCATTTTTCATTTGAGGAAGGCTCGCTTAGGTGGTGCTGAAGGATCACTGGCGCCAAACCGACCTGAGAGTAATTCAAGACATGTTATTTATTAGACCATCAATTTCCTCATGGTGAACAATGGAAGAAAATATTTTTTACCGTGAGCACAGGGCTAAGTGAGGTAATGACCATCATCTACCTAGGACAGTGCCAGGAACTCAGCAGAGTTCAGATTAGTCAGCCTGAGTGGCCAAATCAAAGTGCCGTACAGTGTGTGGTTTAAGTAGGGAAAATTCATGTTCTTACAGTTCTGGATGCTACAAGTCCGAGATGAAGGTCCGGGCTGATTCTGTTTCAGGAGCGGTCTCTCTCTTCCTGGCTTGCAGATGGTCACTTCCAGCTGTGTCCTCACATGGAGGAGGGGGAGGAGGAGAGACAGAGAGATGAGAAAAGGAGAGGGAGAAGAGATAAGAGATACATCTTTCTCTTTTTAAAAGGCCACCAACCCACTGCATTAGGACCTAAACTTATGACCTCCTTTAACCTTAGTTACCTCCTAAAATCTCTATCTCTGAATACAGTCATGTCAGGGCTCAGAACTTCAACATATAAACTTGGGGGAGGCACACAATTGAGTCTATAGTAGAACTATTTATAATATTTTAAAAGATAATTACAAATATGTTCATTAGTTGCTAGCACCAGCTGAGATTGTATGAAATATTTTAGGACATTTTTCTGAAAGTCCAAATTGGCCTGATTACATTTCATGTTGTCTGCCTCCATGGGTTTATTTGCAAGGAAGCAAAGAAGACTTTTTCTTCTTTTATGCTCTTAATTCTCTGAACTGTGCCTGACATAGGCAAACACAGAGTCCTTAGAGGCAGGATAGAACCACTAACAGGACTATTTGGCATTATGGCTGGGTTGTAATTGCTTTTCAGTTTTACAGCTTTACTAGGAGACTATTATTGCTCTATCAGAGCTGTTTCAGAGCCAGATGTTTAAACAATAAAATTTGTTCAAAATAGACCTTTTCTGACAATTTTCCTCTTTGTATTGTGGCTACTGCCTCCATAAACTCAGCCTTCTTTTTTAGGGGGCCGATGGCTGCCAGACTTCTTTGCAGCTCTTTCAGGTGTGCTACAAAGCATTTAGTATATATTGTTTTCTTCCTTGCTTAATGACCTTATAATAACTCATAAAAGGAGGAACGGGTTTCATAAGAAAACCTCATTCTATTTCTGAACTAGCAGAGACACTTCAAAAAATAATAAACTAAATATAATTTCTACATGAAACACAGAACCGAAATACTAAATTTCTAAATGGCTTTTATAGCTGTTTAGCTCCAGCAGAAAACAGGAAAAATGAAAGGAAAGGTAAGCCAATAGAACATATTTAAACCGAAACAAAAAACAAGAGAAAGAAAAACCAAGAAAATGTGTGTGTGTGTGTGTGTGTGTGTGTGTGAGAGAGAGAGAAAGAGAGAGAGAGAGAGCGCACAAAAGAGAATGAATGAATTGGTAAACAGTATAAGAAAAAAATAATATGCAGAAAAATATATTCACATAGAAGATAACCAAGAATGATCCAAACCGCTGGAAGATTAACCACTAATTCAGAAGCTCTAATAACAATTGCATAAGAAATATGATGAGAGCTAAATGTAGACCTGTTATAATCAAATTGCTGACAAACTCAGAAATGTAAAATCAGCCAGGGAAAAGTGATACATTTCCTTCTAGAGAAAAGAAATAAGTCTGAGATCTGACTTCTCAACAGCAACAATGGATACCAGAAAATTATAGACTACTATGTAATTGCCAAAAAATTAATTTCAGTTCTAAACTTAATAAAATGTGTCTGCCCCAAAGAGGGTAAAATAGAAACAAATAACAATGAAATAATTAAAAAGAAGCAGAATAGTTTTGTGGTATTGTGCCAGATAGGGATTTCTTATATCCAACACAAAACTGGTAATGCAAGAAGGCTTTAATAAGTTAGATTGTATTAGAATTAACACTTCGTGTTTACCGAAAGACAGAAAAAAAGCCACTAAGTGGGAAAACATATTTACAGTATATATATTTGGCAAAGTACACATGATGAGAATATATAAAGAATGTTAAGAAAGAAACATAATAAAAAATCAGACAAAATATTTGACTAGCAATGATAATTAAAAAAATCCACATGACTGATGTCTCAAGCCCGTTACTAATCAGGTAAATGGAAATTAAAGCTGCAAAGTTATACCATTACTAATCCACATGAAATGGCTAAAATAAAAAAATAAAAATAAAATGTCAAAGTAACAATTTTGTTTTGAGTTTAAGAAAATATCAAGATGTGGAGTGTTTTTCAACGCTTGGGGAAATGTGCCCTGCTAGTTGTTTACAAAAGTGTTTATCAGTATCTATTTCTTTTGAGTATATATGAACTCTGCATGGCCCAGCAGGGCCTCTCTTAAGGATATACTCAACAATATTATACACGTAGGTTAACCTAAAGAAATGTATAAAAATATTTACTGCAAGTCCAATGGTCATATAGGCAAATCAAATTTACATGAAGGAAATAAATTGATAAACATTTATAATGTATGCCTGTGACAGCAAGGAGAATGAACAAATGACCATTGTCAATACACACAACAACATGGTGTGTATAAGGGAAGCACAAAAAGTTAGATGCAAAACAATTTATATTGTGTGCTTTTATATAAAGTTAGAAAACGGAGATTACCTTTGGAGGATGACATGGTGAGAGACTAAAGAAGAGAGTCATAGAACTTTTTTTTTTTTTTTATTCAACAAACATTTATTAAGTGTTCATATGTCAAAAACTATGGTATGGAAATGCAAAAATAAAACAAGTTCCTTTTCCTGCCCTTAAGGAGCTCACATTCTAGTAAAGGAGACTTTAAAAAATAATACAGTACAATAAGTGACATACAATAGAAATAGGTTGTAATTACAGTGGTGACACAAAAGTGGACATTTGACAACTCGCCTTGAAAGGAGCCAGGGAGAGATCATAGAGAGGCTTATGTTGGACCTGAGAGGCTGTGTAGGAATTTTCCAGGTGTGGAAGGATGGCAGGGGCCCTCAGAGCAGAGTTAACATCACCAAGGTGTGGTGGTCTGGCCATATGGAGAACTTTAAGTCAGTTTTTATTAGACATTGGGTGGGGGAAAAACACTAGAGGACTTTGTACACCAAGCAAAGGACTTTGGCTTTCTCCTGAAGGTTCAGAGAATCTCTGAAGGATGTTAAGGAGGGAGCAGCACTGTCAGAGTACTTCCAGAAAGCCTCCTCTGATAATACTGGAGACCAAGAGGAGATAGGTGGGCTCTAAGGAGACAGGTTCGTGTAGTATTTCAGGTAATAGCAGTGAAAATGGAAAGAGTGATGTATCAGGGAGGTGGAGATAAAATCAGTGGTTTTGGATTGTAATCGATGGCTGGGAGGTAGAGGAGAGGGGTGAGCCCAGAACGCTTAGAAGATGATGGTTCTGAAATTAAAGAGAGGAACACAGGTATCAGAGTCAGTTTTGGGGAGACACGCACAGGTGTTTGTGTGATAACCGAGGGAAGTGCAATAGGCAGATGGATTTAAGTTTGGGATGAAGTTAAGATTTAGGAATTGTTGGATTGGAATCATCCAAGAGCAAGAAGCGGTGAAGTGATTTGAAGTGTGAGAACGAAGGCCTGACTGAGGGGCTCGCACATGAGCAGATGTAAGGACCCAACTCAAAGATCTTTAGAAAAGGTTATCGGTGTGCCATACGCAGAAAACGTCCAGTAAGAAATGGCTTAGGAACTGAACTGTGGGTTTAGAATTAAGATTTTAGACTTTACAGGAAGAGATTGTTAAGAACCACAAGGCCTAATGCCAGATTTTAGTTAAGGAGCAAGTGGAAAGTGAAAGTAGAGATAATTCAAAAAGACTGGTTGTTAAAAAAAGGGGAGAGGGAGGCAGCATGACTGAGGCATACACGCAAAATTACCATTTCAGCCCATCTACCATATCTCTTCAATGATAAAAATATTTGAAGGATTAGGAATTTATGTCATATGGTAACTGTAGGGAAACAGGAACTGTATACCTCAAAATCATGTGACCTTTTTATAAACGTCCTAGCAGCTGCATACATATAATATGTTGAGATGTCACATTATTAGCAAAGCAGGGTTTATTTATATCATCATTTAGAAATGTCACTTTACATTGCTGTATACTTTTTCTTTTTTGTCCTTAAGGCCTGATACAGTGCTAAGCACACAGTATCAAGTAAATATGTGTTCAATGAATGTATGAATATGTATTCAATGTATTTTTAAATGAATAATCACAGAACTAAGTTTAATAATATGTGTCCTGTTTTCCTTTTCCTCTTCATTTTCTCTGAATAGGGCAAGCAAAGAAAGCAATTAACCCCCTAAATTAAGCCAATCCTTTTGGGGCCTAAGACATGATCACTATGTGTTACAGTTTAGTATTCTGAGAAACATAGAACTTCTTGGGTGTGAATACATCCTATTCTTTGACCAGAGTGCTGTTTACACCAATATGTTCACTTTGTGAATGTTCGTTGACCTGCAAAATTATGTATGACTTCCCACAAATAACAGAAAAAATACCAAGATACTATGTAAGTATTGAATCAGAGAAAAATGCTATTTAGTAAAAGAAAAGAGAACAATAGAAAGGTTTAGAACAATGTTTATATCATTTAAAGATGAATATCTTAGTAAATGAATAGAGCAAGTCTGAAACCTACAAAATCTTCACTTTCCAAGTAAGCACTACTTTAACAAAGGCAATGCTACTATCATTCTTACATATCTGCACATTTTTGTTTCCGTTATAATTCTTCAGATCCCTATCACTGTTTGATAGTTTCTAGAGTCAAATCAATATAATGTGTAGCCTGTTAGTTCACTGTTTTGTAAAGAATTAAACTAGTTTTAATTTTGACACGAATATTTTATTCACTGCAAAAAACACAGTCAAATACAAATTTTATATCCATTAGTTTTTTCTTTGTTCTTAGATTGATGCTTCGAATTAATTTTGCCTTTACTTCAACTTCATTTTTTGACCCATACTAATATATTCAATGCATTATCCAAAGCAGAATTTTTTGAATATTTAATAGCTGCTAATTGATCTTACTTTGAATTTGTTTTCTGTGGAAATTATTAAAATCTCACATTTGGATATCATACACAAAATCAATTTTTAATTAAGGATTAATTTTTAAGATATCTGTTTAATGTATGATTAATCATAAAAAGTTAAGTAACATCAACTTGAAAACAGTATTAAAATTTGTATAAAGTTAACTTGTCACCTATTGGTGTCCTGCCTTGGATTCTACCACAATATATATTCAGCAAAAGAATAAAGAAGGCATAAAGTAAGAACCTGGATCACCTTGGTAAACAGGTTATATTAATCTAAGAAGAATTCCAAGTTTTAAAAGAGATATACAAAGACGAAAGAATTTTTTGAACTTACTTTTTGTCTACTGCATCACAAGTAGTAGATAACATCATCAAAAGACAACATCAAAAGCAGATCTTATTACTGTAAGAAAGCATCTGATTTTGATGAACAATAGAACTTAACGTTAGACAGTTTAAATTCTGAGGAAATGAATGAATGAATGTGAAAAAATTGTCCATATTTGAAGAAAATGGTGAATATTTGCATTGTTGTTAATTAAATATTTTAAACTTAACATACGAATACATTTAATTACAAGTTTTATAAAATAACTTTCATCGAAGAAGCTCAAAAATAATATAATAATATTATTATATAGCCTTTGACAGTCAAGTAAATGAAGTAAATTGACATCAGTGTCATTTTATTGATTGACTGATTATTTTTCATTTCAGATTAATATGTCAGTACAAATGACTAGGTTACATTGTTTGTTCAAGTTCAGGTTGTAGTTGAGCCCTTCTCCAGGGGGTGTGCCTTTACCTTGTGGAACTTAGGTAAGAGTTTACTAGTCCTCCCCTTCGTCCCCTCTCCACTTGGCCTTCTCCCCTTCGCCCTGACTTGAATTCAACTGTGTTCCTCTCTGGTGCAGGTCTGCAGTTGTTTATCTATTGGTTTCATATTATATTGAGTACATTGAATACTTGCTCTTCCATTCTTGTGATATTTTGCTTAGAACAACGTGCTTCACCTTCATTCAGGTAAATACAAAAGATGTAAAGTTCCCATCTTTTTATGGCTGAATAGTATTCCACAGTATGCATATGCCACAGTCTATCAATCCATTCATGTGTTGATGGGCCCTTGGGTTGATTCCACATCTTGGAGATTGTGAACTGAACTGCAATAAACATTCTAGTGAAAATGTGCATATGGTAAAACACTTATTTTTTTCTTCTGGGTGAATACCTAGTAATGGGATTGCAGGATCAAGTGAAAGGTTTATATTTAGCTTTTTGAGGATTCTCCATACTTCTTTTCATGAAGGTTGTATCAGT
>CAUYRH010096903.1:0-18513 GCA_963574655.1 Perodicticus potto
CAACTACTCAGGAGGCTGAGGCAAGAGAATCGCCTAAGCCCAGGAGTTGGAAGTTGCTGTGAGCTGTGTGTGATGCCACAGCACTCTACAGAGGGTGATAAAAGTGAGACTCTTCGTCTCTACAAAAAAAAAAAAAAGTTGAAGAAAAGAGGAGAGAGAGGGGAGGGGAGGGGGGATATAGAAGGAGGGCGGGTATTTGGGGGGACCTCACCTAATGTGCATGATGCAATGGTACATTTCAAAACTATTAAGAAATGAGTATAATTGTGATGGATGTGTTACTTAGTTCAATGTAAGCATTTCACATTGTATATCGAAGCAGTACCCTGAACCCCATAAATGCATCCATGTACAAAGTTATGATTTAATAAAAAATAATCATAAAAGAAAAAGGCTACATACCTTAATGCTGAATATCAGTACAGTCACTGTCAAGGTACTCCCCTGGGGAAGCTATGCACGAATACCAGAACCCAGTCCACCCTTCAAAGCAATTTTGGAACTCTGTTTTCTGGAATGGTCGTGAAAGCTATCCTTATATAGCACAAAAAAGGACACGACAACAATAATGAGCACCACTCAGTAAGACACCACCACACAGTGACATGAACACAGCTGTGTGACACTGATATACCAAGGTTATGAAACTTATCCAGGTACAGTTGCTCATGCCTGCTGTAATCGTAGCATTCTGGGAGACCAAGGTGGGTGGATCTCTTGAGCTCAGGAGCTCAAGACCAGCCTGAGAAAGACCCTATCTTTACTAAAAAACAGAAAAACTAGCCAGACATTGTGGTGGGCATTTGTAGTCCCAGCTACTAGGGAGGCTGAGGCAAGAGGATCGCTTGAGCCCAGGAGTTTGAGGTTACTGTGAGCTACAATTCCACCAGGCAATAGAGTGAGATGCTATCTCAAAATGAATAAATAAATAAATAAATAAATAAAGATTTCAAAGAGAAACAGGAAGCCTTTAAGTGGGCGTGAATAGGAGTTTCAATCAAATGTTATCTTGCATAATTGTTTTAACATCCAGTCAAGATTTCTTCAACTAGTCCATAAAACTATGAGATGTGGGTGTTCAAATGTCTTGTTGAAATCAAGATGTGTCTTGCTTTTTCATCTTTTTCCCAAATCAAGCTAAAAACCTCCCGCACAGCAAAGGAAACAATCAACATAGTAAAGAGATAGACCATAGAAGGGGAGAAAATATTTGCAATCTACCCATCTGACAAGGGATTAATGACTCGACTATATAAGGAGTTCCAACACTTCAATAGGAAAAAAAAAAAACAAATAATCCAATTAAAAAATGCTCAAAGGATCTGAATAGACATTTCTCAAAAGAAAACACACAAATGGCCAACAGGTATATAAAAATTGCTCAAAGTCATTAGTCATGAGAGAAATGCAAATCAAAATTACAAGGAGCCCGAGGTGGGTGGATTGCTTGAGCTCATGAGTTCAAAACCATCCTGACTGAGCAAGAGTAAGACCCTGTTTCTGAAAATAGCCAGGTGTTGTGGCGGGTACCCATAGTCCAAGCTACAAGGGAGGCTGAAGCAAGAGAATCACTTGAGTCCAAGAGTTTGAGGTTGCTGTGAGCTATGACGCCATGGCACTCTACCAAGGGCGACAAAGTGAGACTATCTCAAAAAAAAAAAACAAAAACAAAACATTATAATGAGATAGGGGAGTCATTATGAAAGTTTTGAGATATACAAAAATCAAAAAAATGCAAAATCTGCACAAATGGAAACAAATGAAGCCTACTTGTCAACACCAATAAGCCAAGTAAGTTGAAACTTGCATGGGTGAATCAGAAAGGATGCTATTGACTGTTTCTTAGAAGTGAAATAATGGACCATAACACAGTCTGTCAAAACTTTCATTGTGTAGGGCCAGGTGGTGGCTCATGCTTGTAATCAATCCTAGCTCTCCGAGAGTCCGAGTCCAGGACATTGTTTAAGCTCAGGAGTTCAACACCAGCCTGAGCAAGATCGAGACCATGTCTCTACTAAAAATAGAAAAATTAGCCAGTATGTGGCTAATTTTCTAGTCTCAGCTACTCAGGAGACTGAGGCAGGAGGATTGCTTGAATCCAGGAGTTTGAGGTTGCTGTGAGCTATGAAGAGATCATGACACTCAATCCCAGGGCAAAAGGGTGAGACTCTGTCTCAATAAAACTAAAAAACAGTCGGGCGCAGTGGCTTACACCTGTAATCCTAGCACTTGGGAGGCCAAGGCAGGTGGATTTCTTGAGCTCACAGGTTCGAGACCAACCTGAGCCAGAACGAGACCTTGTCTCTAAAAAATAGCTGGGCGTTGTGGTAGGAGCCTGTAGTCCTAGCTACTCTGGAGGCTGAGGCAAGAGAATCGCTTGAGGCCAAGAGTTAGAGGTTGCTGTGAGCCATGACGCCACAGCACTCTACAAGGGTGACAAAGTAAGACTCTGTCTCAAAAAAAAAAAAAAAAAGGGGAAATAAAACCAAAAAACTTTCATTGTACCCTGGAAGTGAGAACAATGTAACCTAAAAATTTGTGTCTGCATATTAATTTCAAATAAAAAATAAAACAAATAAAAAGCAAAGAGCATACACACACACGACTTTCATTGTGATTACCCCGGATAAAATGGCTTTTATCTTGGGAGGTTAAGGCAAGATAATTGCTTAAGCCCAATAGTTGGGAGGTTGCTGTGAGCTGTGATGCCACAGCATTCTACTGAGGGCGACAAAGTGAGACTCTGTGTAAAAAAAAAAAACAAAAAGCTTTTATCAAACATAAAGGCAATAACAAATACTAGTGAGGGTATGGAGAAAGGGGAACCCTCATACAGTGTTAATGGTGATGTAAATTAGTGCAACCACCATGAAGAAGGGTGTGGAGGTTTTTCAAAAACTAAAAATAGAACTACCACATAACCTGGTAAACCCACTGCTGGATATATATCCAAAGGAGGGGAAGTCAGTATTTCAAAAAGGTATCTGCAATCCCATGTTTATTGCAGAACTATCCACAATAGCCAAGATCTGTAATATATAAATGAATGGATAAAGAAAGTGTGGTACATATATACAATGGAATATTATATAGCCACAAAAAGAATGAAATCTTACCATATGCAACGACATGGATGGAACTGGAGGACATTATGTTAAGTGAAACCAGCCAAGCACAGAAAGATAAATCTTGCGTATTCTCAATCCTATGTGGGAGCTAACTATTAAAAACAATTGATCTCATGGAGACAGAGAGTGAAATGATTACCAGTGGCTAGGAAGGGTAATAGGGAGGGTGGGATGAAGTGGCGGTGGTGAATGGGTTAAAGAATACAGTTGGTTAGATAAAATGCACAGTATTTGGTAGCATAACAAAGTGACTATAACCAAGAATAAGTTAGGGTATATTTTAAAAAGACTTAAGGAGTCATATTGGAATGTTCCAAACATCATGAAATGATACGGATATCCCAATTGCCCTGATTTATTTAACTCACATAGTATGCCTATAGGAAAACGTCACATGTACCCTATAAAGATATATAACTATTACATGCCCATATTGAAAAATATAAAAATAACTTCATTATAAAAAAGTAAACTAATTCATTTTAGAACGCTTGCCCTCCCTTCTTTTTCTCTTCCTTTTTTCTTTCTTTCCCTCCCTCCCTCCTTCCTTCCTTCTTTCCTTCCTTTCACAGAGTTTCACTCTGTTGCCCCATGTAGAGTGCAGAGTATCATCATAGCTCACTGCGACTTCAAACTCCTGGGCTCAAGCAATCTTCCTGCTTCAGCCTTCTGAGTAGCTGGGACTATAGGTGCAAACCACCATGCCTGGCTAATTTTTCTATTTTTAGTAAAGCTGGGTCTCTCTCTTGCTCAGGCTGGTCTCAACTCCTGGCCTCAAGTAATCCTCCAACCTCTACCTCCCAGAGTACTAGAATAACAGGCATGAATTACCACCCCTCAGCCCCATTTCAGAATGTTTCTGATGACGAACATTAAGCTTATCAGGAGTGATAACCAACATGTGAATATCATGGCATGTGGTTTTCATCCAGGCCTGGTCTTCTAAACAACATAGCAGAAGATTGATAAATATTTGTTAATTGAAAAATTGAACAACTCTCCGGACTTTCACTGCCTTTTGTCATTCTCTATGATTCATAAACTTCTACAAATGGCCCTAAGATTTTGTAGAACCAGGTAATGGTTTGAGGTTGGAGGCCTTGAAGACATTTCATACAGCTTCAGAATTCAGTGGATGAAGTTACGTGATTTTTTCCCCCCAAAGTTGGGCTGAGAGACTAGAATTTATTTAAAAAAAAAAAAAACCGATTCTGTATTTTTTTCTTTAAACTGTCCTCAGATTTCAGTTCTCTTTTAATTATACAGGCTCAATTCTTTTCAATCTGAAAATAATTGTCCTTATTTTAGAATATGAAAGCAAACAGGGCTTGGGTAGTTGTTTAATCTCAATGAGATTTATCTGCCAAAGGGGTAGGTTTGGGAGATTAGACACCCAGACCTTATATCTTTCAGGACCAGCTCTGGAACTAACTAAAAGTCATTAGTCACCATCAGCACAATCACCAACAAGTTAATCAGATTTGATTCTTAAAAACTTGAAGTTTTCAAAGTCAAGCCTGCCCCCAGAGAATAAAGATTGCCCCTATTGGGAATATTTACTTAATAATAATAATAATGGGCCAGGCATGGTGGCTTATGCCTATAATCTTAGCACTCTGGGAGGCTGACAGTGAGAGGATTGCTTGAGCTCAGGAGTTAGAGACCAGCAGAGCAAGAGAGAGACACCCCACCCCACAACCTACCCTACCTCTACTAAAAATAGAAAAACTAATGGGTGTTGTGGCTGGGGGCTGTAGTCCCAGCTACCTGGGAGGCTGAAGAAAGGATCATTTAAGTCCAAGAGTTTGACCTGGCTGTGAGCTATGATGCTAGAGCACTCTACCCAGGGAGACAGAGTGAGACTCTGTCTCAAAAATAAATAAATAATAAATAGGCTCAGCGCCTATAGCTCAAGCAGCTAAGGTGCCAGCCACATACACTAGAGCTGATGGGTTTGAATCCAGCCCAGGCCTGCCAAACAACAATGACAACTACAACCAAAAAAACAGCCAGGCACTGTGGTGAGCGCCTATAATCCCAGCTACTTGGGAGGCTGAGGCAGGAAAATCACTTGAGCCCAGAAGTTAGAGGTTGCTGTGAGCTATGATGCCACAGCACTCCACCCAGGGTGACAGATTGAGGCTCTGTCTCAAAAAATAAATAAATAATAATAATAAAATAAATTAAAAATAGAAAAATTAGCGGGCATGGTGGCATGTGTCTGTAGTCCCAGCTACTTGGGAAGCTTAGGCAACAGTTTGAGATTGCTGTGAATTATGATGACTTACCAGGGCGACACTCTGTCTCAAAATAATAATGATAATGGTAATTATTTATAGAACTATGTACCAGGTTAGCCAGGTATAGTGGCACACATCTGCAGTCCCAGACACTCTGGAGGTTGAGGCAGGAGGATTACTTGAGCCTGGAATCAGAAGCTATGATTGCACCACTGCACTGTGGCCTGGCTAACAGAATAAGGCCCTGTCTCTTAAAAAAGGAAAAAAGGAAAAAGAAATAAGCACTAGGTATTTTCATACATTATATTTCTTCACAACAGCCCATGGGTATATTTATTCCCAGCAAATAGATTCGATTTGAGAGCATGAGTAACTTGTCCATATAACACTGAAATTTGGACTCCAGTCTGACACCCAGAACCAGGCTTTTTTTTTTTTGAGAAAGAGTATTTGTCACTCTTAGTAGAGTGCCGTGGTGTCACAGATCACAGCTACCTCAAACTCTCGGGCTCAAGTGATTCTCTTTGTCTCAGCATCCTAAGTAACTAGAACTACAGTGCCCGCCACACCACCTGGCTATTTTTAGAGATGGGTCTTGCTCTAGGCTAAGGCTGGTCTGCAACTCCTGAGCTAAAGCAATCCATCTGCCTTGGCCTCCCAGAATGCTAGGATGACAAGCATGAGCCCCTGCACCTAGCCTCAGAACCAGGCTTTTAAACCACTGGAATGTTACCTACTATATGCAAGGTACTGTGGCATTCCATAACTGGGTAACAAACTCAAATAGCTTATGTAGCCTAAGTTCATGATATATGACAAGTGTTACACACATGGGAAAATTTAAGTGTCTGAGAAGACAGGTATTATGTTATTTAAAGACGTGTACTATAAATTCTGAAGGCAATAGAGATAGATGTTTAAAAAAGGAAAAAATAAATTAAATTAATTTAATTTAATTAATTAATTTAATTTAATTTTAATTTAATTTTAAATTAATTTTAATTAATTAAAATTTATTTTAATTAATTTTAATTTAATTTTAATTTAATTTAATTTAATTTTAATTTAATTTTAAATTAAACTCATGAAGGTTTGTACAGCATAAAGAGCAACAAAACTGAAATCTGAAGGATTCTGTTTCTTACTGTTTATTACCACTTACTAATGAGTGACCTTGGGTAAGTCTCAGTTTTTCAACTTAAACACGGAGATAATAATACCTCCTCTGCCTCCCTCCCTCCTTGGATTATCACAAGAATCAAACGAGTGAGTAAATACGAAAGTTTTGGGTATACTGCAATTATTATTAGTTTTTTTGAGACAGAGTCTCACTTTGTCAGCCTCAGTAGAGTGCTGTGGCGTCACAGCTCACAGCAACCTCAAACTCTTTGGCTCAAGGGATCCTCTTGCCTCAGCCTCCCAAATAGCTGGGACTACAAGCTCCCACCACAACGCCTGGCAATTTTTAGAGATGGGGATCTTGCTCTTGCTCAGGTTGGTCTCAAACCTGTGAGCTCAAGCAATCCACACACCTCAGCATCCCAGAGTGCTAGGATTGAGTATACTGCAATTTTATACAATATGGTATATTTTTACATATATATATACATATATATATATATATTTTTTTTTGGCCAGGGCTGGGTTTGAACCTGCCACCTCCAGCATATGGGGCCAGTGCCCTACCCCTTTGAGCCAGGGGCGCCACCCCTACAATATGGTATAATTATATCATCAAAGTAGTCTGCTCCCTAACATGGAACAGTAAATATACATAGGTATATATCAGAAAAATTTCATGGGGTTGTTTAATCTTACTACATTATCTTACTTCATATCAATGCAATGCGATATTCCTCCCCAACACCATTCAAGGACCAAAGTCAGAAGAATTGAGATGTTAAAGAAATGGCAAGTGTCACTAAAAAAAAAAAAAAAAAAAAAAAAGTTCTTTCCTTGCTTTTTGGTATCTCTCCCCTCCCCCAGGCTCTATTCTTCTGATTTATTAGAGAAAGCCAGCATAAAAGCATCTTATTAGCAATTCTTAACCAGGAAATATGAGCACTTAGGGTCGATTGAAAGGGATCTGGGAGAAGGGGAAGTCAAGGGGGAGAAGAAAGTCATGCAAATAATAATTTAAACAAAAACCTCAGTTTGACTACTAACAGGAATATCATTTTGTATAAATTTGAATTATCAGATATTTAAAACTTTACAAACGTTTCATTTTATTACCTCAAAATGTTTTCCTTGTCGATGCACCTTTATTTTGATGCTTAGAAACAGTTCAAATTCATCTAAGTTACAGGCAAAATTCTGGAAGCAATATAGCTAAGGGTATTACTCTTTTACATGCAGTTAGGTTGAAATTCCTAAATAGATGTAGCCTTATTATAATAAGCTTCGGGGGAAGATTATGCTGCCTTAATGTTCTAAAGGTCTAAACTGTTGCTTCTTTTTCCTTTCTTCATCCAGAACTGCTAAAGGCAGTTAGTGTGCTAATGCCTTAGTGACAAAAGCTAGATTTCTGTCAGCAGCTTTCAGTAAGGCTAGCTTTTAGCCTGTGCCCTCATTATGTGCCACAGATTTAGTTTTGGATTAGCAAATGTTAATCCACATGCAAACGCTATGATCCACGCATGTTTAGCAAGCTGATTACACTGTTTAAACGTATATTTCAACACTTCTTATCTTTAATTAATTTCAGGAGACGTGAACAAATGCACAACATTGTGTCTTTCTCGGTCTGTTTAACTTAAAACCAGGTAACCCAGCAAAGCCTGGTCCTTCATAGCAAGCTCAGAGAATCTAGGAATCCCCCTTCTCGCCTCTCCTCTCAAGACAGGCCCTTTTGTGTGCACAGTTCTCATAGATTAAAGAACTTGACTAACTTGAGGAAGAGATAATAAAACTTCTCTCCCCAAGGTAATTGTTCATTTCAGGGGACTCTTCTGAGATGTTCTTAAGCCAGTGCTGAAGCTGAAGAGGGCAGGGAGGATAAGAGCAGCGCTCAAATGTGGGGCTTATCCCCCAGAGATGCCTCCAGTCCGGTTGACGAATCTCTGAAGTGGGAAATAGATTTCCCTCCACAGGGCTCCGGAGTGTGAGGGGAGGGGGATGGGCAGGGGGCCATCAGGGGCGAAGTCTCCGGCCCTTCCACGTCTCTCAACACCATCCCTCCCTCACCCCGCCTCCTCCTCCTCCAATCCTAAACTAGCCGGCGGGAGAGGGGCCTCGGGGGCCGGCAGAGCAGGGAGGCTCGGCCTTTGTGGCGCTGTCCTCGACGGCGGCGCGGAGGCAGAGGGGGCGGAGACCCTCAGCCGGGGCTTGACCCCCAGGTGCATTGTCCGGCAGCGCTCGTCCCCGGCCCCCACTGGGCCCCCCTCCCAGCGTCTCCCTCCGCCAGGCGCGCCGACCTCCCGGTCCCCAGACCAGGGGCCAGATGTAGAAAGTAGTTCCCAGACCGGCAGCCGCGGCGCTGTCCACTCCGCCACCCCCGCCCTCTGCAGCCGCCGCCTCACTCCGCCCCCAGCTGGACACTCAGGCCCCCCGCCTCGCGCGAGCCGGTGTCCGAGCCCCGGCCTCGCCGCCACCAGAGGACCAGCCGCCGGCCGTGCTGCGCCGCCCACGCCGGTGCTGGAGCGGGAAGCCCGGGCTGCGCGCGTCCGGCCGCGGCACAGGGAGCGGCCGGAGGTGGGGACTGGCAGGGGACAGCGGCTGCGGGCGGCCGGGGAGCATGCCCGCGCGGCTCCGCTGAATGGCGCCTTCTCCGCGACCGCTCGCCCGGCTGTGGCCGCCAGGGATGCTGCTCGGCGCGCTCCTGCTGCTCCTTCTCGGCCCGCTTCCAGGTGGGCGCGCTTTCTTCTGCGTGTCTTTTGCGGCTGTGGGGCGGGAGCAGGCGCGAGTGGGGTGGGGAAAGATGAAACGGTGGGTGGGGGGCGGCGGGGTCCTGCGCAGTGGCGCTGACCACCGGTCCCTGCGCTCTCTCACTGCGGCCCATCCGGAGCCGCTAGCTGGAGGCGCACGTTGCCCGCGGGCTTCGCGAGCGCGCGAGCCGGGCTGGGGCGCCTCTCCCGGAGCGCGCCCCTCCCGCCGCGCGCCGCGGGCTGTGGGGTTCTGCCGGCCGCTGTCCAGTCTCTTCCTTTCCTTCTCGCGCCATTGTCCCGGCTCCGGCCGCGTCCCCGCCTCCTAGTCCAGCCAAGATTCCGCGCCGCCTGCCCGCCGGGGCCGCTGCGGCCGCACGTGGCTTTATTTATATTGTTTCCTTAGTGGCAGCCTCGCTGCGCAGGGGGCGCCGCGATTCCGCGCGGCTTCCTGTGTTTGCAGTGGGGGTTCCCCAGTTTTTAGGGCTGCAGGAGGCAGTGGGTGGACTCATAGTCCAGGTCAGCACCTCTAATCGCCCCCAGATCCCCTGATCCAGAGAGAGCGAGGAGGTGGGAGGGTGGAATTGGAAAGAGAAATGGGTTGGAAGTTGCGCGGCCAATTTGTGCCCTGGAGGAGGAGAGAGAAAAGTGCCCGAAGCTGGGAAGGAAGGTGAATAAATAGGATTTATTTCCTGCAGCTAGGTATTTGGGGGCAGGGCTTTAGGTGTGTACGGAACTGAAGGGTTCCTCCAAACTCCAGACTGGCCTTGCACAAACTCGGTGGAACTCTTTTTTTCCTCTTGCTTGCGTCGGTATTGGTTTCCTCAAAGAGATGAAAGCGTAAAATGAGTTGAGGCGGGAGAGGGGGAGGATCCGGGAGAAGAGGTGTTTGGGAGAATGGATTATTTTGTTTTCTTACAAGTTGCGAACGCCTGACTTAACGTTTGTTCTGGAAGGGTTAGTTTCTGTTAGCATGAGAAAAGGATCAAAGTCAGATGTGGCTCAGAAATACAATGGGCGCCTTCCGGAGCGTTCCAGGCAGCGCGGGGCTGTTAGGGCTCGCGTCGCCCTGAGCATATATTAGGGGAAGTCTAGAGAGCCGAAGAGCGTGAGGATTCCTAGGAGGTGCCTTGATGAGAAACAGAGAAATTATCTCTAGGGATTTGTAATCATGGATTCAAAACGATCAGAAGGATCAGAGGATGAACCCCAACCCTCTTCTCCCTTCGGCCCCAAATCCATATGCAAAACCTTGCCCTAAATGCAGGAGGTGACAGAGGACTAACTGGTCTTCGGATGCTTTATCCCGGTGGGGCCAGAGGCGATGTGTATGCATAGAATAAAGCTTTTCCTCTGCTCTGATAAAAATGTGTATTGGTTGATTAAGCAATCTTCTATTCCTATTAGACAGTAAGGACCAATTAGTCACGCATTTTTTCCAACAGTTGGTAATTCTAAAAAAGTGAAACAAAAGTTTCCTAATCCGATCACCCACTGAGTACAAGCAGCAAGAGTTACCAACTTTTCAAAGTCTATTGTTTGTCCTTTAAATACCAAGCTTGCTCTGCAGAAATTAAGTAAATGGATTTCTTTCAAGGAGAGGAGACTGAGTTTCTCCTTTCAAAAGGCAGATAGAAAAACGCAAACTTGTTATTTGTCACAAAAGATAAACGCACTTCCCAAAGAAGTAGGTGCCAAGGGTTCCAAAAACACTTCAAGGGATGAGGAAATAAACTTGCTTGTTCACAGAGTTGGAGTTTTGCTAATGATTTCTTGTAAAATTAGACTTTTACGACTTACTCTGTTCAAGATCTTTTTGACAAGCTTGTAAAAGAAGCAGACAGCTTGTGCTCATGAGTTTTGCTGAAGATTTTGAAACTTCAGCAAAGAACTTGAGAACAGAATTCTTACAGGGTATAGAAGTTACTGAAATCTCTATTCTTTTAAGGTAGATGATGTAAAAGGTGATTTTTCTGACTTGCTGAAAAGGTTTGCTGAAATTTAGATTGTTCTTTTTAGATGTTTGTAAGTTAACTAATACGATTTGTTAAATTTTGCCTTTTGTGTTTTAAATGGTTTTAAGAAATGATTTTATACCTGTAATTCTGGATATGCCTTTCTCTCTTTTTCCTTACAGGAGTGTGGTGCTTTAGCGAACTGTATTTTATAAAAGAACCACAGGATGTAACTGTCACAAGAAAAGACCCAGTCATTTTAGATTGCCAGGCTCACGGAGAAGTTCCTATTAAGGTCACATGGTTGAAAAATGGAGCAAAAGTGTCTGAAAGTAAACGGATCCAGGTTCTTTCTAACGGCTCTTTATACATCAGTGAGGTGGAAAGCAGGCGAGGAGAGCAATCCGATGAAGGATTTTATCAGTGCTTGGCAATGAACAAATATGGAGCCATTCTTAGTCAAAAAGCTCATCTTACCTTATCAAGTAAGTGTTTTTGATTGTTGACATTTTCAATTGCTACATTTTCGTGATTTCTTGATTTATTAATATAATAACTCAAAAAATTATGCATATCTTAAGAATTTTACTGGAGATAATAGTTGATGCTACCTAAGGCATTCAGGGAAATTTGAGAAAAATACATGTATCATTTGAATGACTGAGAACAGAAATCAAATTAGGTTTAGAATGACAAGTAAAATAAAACCTGTAGACATGGCTTTATATAAATTCCAGTGTTTCACACTATAGGAAGAATTGGATGTAGAGATTTGGCCAAAACAACAAAAGTTCTAAAATCTTATCTTTCGGAAATTAGTGATTAAATGGAAACAATCATAAGCAAATGTTTCTGCTTTGTACATGGGCCCAATGAGTGCTAAATCTTTCGTACAGTCCAACTTCCATTTCCCTGACTGTTTTTATATCACCCATGTTGCCTTTTAATTGTAAGAGAGGGCATTGGTCAGTAACTTTCAAGGCTTTGAAGTATTCATAGTCTTTTCCTACTGGGAGAAAAAAGAGAGTAAAGGTTATTTCCATACATGCATAATGGACTTAAACCAGGTCTGCTTTTCCCCACCCCCAGTAATCATAAAGTTTGCTATCTAATGATTTCTTTTGGGTTAACAATCCCATCAGATCAACCATTTGTTCAAGTGGTCCATTGCTTGGTGGTTGACTGGATACCTTTGGAGTACAAAGATAGGCCTAGGGACAGGTTCCCACTGAGGCTTTTACCTCTTCAGGTGATCAAATAGGCAGCATTCAGGTTTGCAGTAGACTGTTTAAATCTTGAAAAACAAAACTGTGTCTTAAAAGTCATTTTATAGGCATTCTAGCTGCATGCTTTTGCTAATTCACAAAAGATTTTGCACTATACTTAAAAATGATCATTTATAAATTGAACAGTAGGAAGAAGGAATTTTTGAGGTAAAGGCATAATCTTTAGGAACTAGCTTCCTCAATATCCACACAGTTGAAATTTGGGAAGGGATTGGCAGGAATTTTGGGTGATTTGAACTATTATTAACAGTTCATTGCCGTATTTATGCCACCCTTATATTAGCAGTTCATTTTATTACTCTGCAATAATGATTAATTGCAGAAAACAAATTATAAGTAAAGATAATTTTATTCGAAATATCAGAAAATTAGACAAGTTTCTAGTTCTATCCTTACCTTTACCCCTGACAAACAATAGCATAAACCTGAGATTTCTGGTAATTTTTTTTTTTTTTTTTTTTTTTTTTTTTTTTTTGCTGCTGTAGTCATTGGCTAATCAGTAATAGTTTTGTGCATAGTACTATTTTCAGGATAATGTACTTTTATGTCATTTAATTTTAATTTTTGTCTAATGTAAAATTGTTCTATAGAGTTACAATTTTTCTACCTTTTCAAGCTTATAGAATTGTGTTTTTGTTTTCATGCCCAGGAGCTGTAACTTGTATTATTTTTCAGGGGTAGAGTAGGGAGTGGAGGGGGGCAAGTAAGCTATGAAAAGATGAAGCATTTGTCATGACCATACATTGTTTCTAGGACCTCCTGAGAAGTTTGACAGAATTCTTGGGCTCCCAGAAACACTTTTGAAAACACACAGAGCTTTCTAACTTCATAAATAAAATCTGAACACTGTGTGATAGGATGTAACAAGCAAATGTTAGTACTGGCTTTTAAAATATCTTTAGATTTTTATCTCTTTATAAATACCATTAATAATAAGTATTTAATTACATGTGAATCATTTTGCAGCTTATTGTGGTGAAGGAGTTTTCATATTCTTTCAAGTAGCAAAACTTACCAACAAAACTATATAGATTAACACAGGTTTGCTATTAAATACCAACTGTGATCAGTTAAGGAACACATCCTTTATATACATACTTTATTTAACACTGAAGAGGTATTTTGCTAGGAAAATCCATTTAGTATTACTGGTTTCAAAGAAGAAATACATAGTGGTATCAATTTTTCTTGAGAAATATGGAATTTCTTACAGATTTTGAATTCTGTAGTTATTTCTGATGTCTCAGAAACAATATGCCAAGATGGAGGTTCATATCACTTTATCCCATATTCAGGGTAAAGATGCTATACCTATTAAACAGGAAGAGAATAGGCATTAAGTGGACATTCTGGTTTTTTTCCTTCTAAAGCTAGTTTTCTTCTAGTTATAACAGCAGGGTGCAAGTATGTCCTTTTTATTTTCTTAGTCAAAGATTTTGTCAGCAAGCATTTCTTTTGCTTCGGAAGTGTAACAATACAGTACCTGGAAATCTAAAACTTTAATGGTGTGTGCAAGTTTTAGATTTTTAACACACAGGCAATCAAGTCTTGGTTTCTAAACATAGGAACTAGAAGCTGAAAGTTGCACTCTAGGCAAGAATTCCATTATTCATGTGTAAATTAGGAATTCACAGGGTTAAAAGGTTAGAAACTGGCCAGGATGAGGTTTACCCTTGTGATAAAGAGCAGATGACCCTCATTCATTGGCCAAAGCTTTCATGTAGCTCTTCTGCAAAGTTAGTTATTGCCATGAATTGTTCTTGAGGAATGCAGAAATTCAAATGTGAACAGGCTTTTCCTTAAGTGTCACTATGGAGCCTTATCTCCCAAGCACATCAGAGCAGGGCTGCAGGGACAAGGTTCCTCCCTAAAGGCCTGGAGGCTGTGCTTTCCTGTTGTTCATCCAAGCACAAAAGAATTCATCTAACTTAGTTTTGCTAAGGCATCCCCTTTT
Organism: Perodicticus potto; assembly: GCA_963574655.1. Taxonomy (NCBI): domain Eukaryota; kingdom Metazoa; phylum Chordata; class Mammalia; order Primates; family Lorisidae; genus Perodicticus; species Perodicticus potto. The sequence goes on from CAUYRH010096903.1 coordinate 14,427, forward strand.
TAAAAGAAAGTATAGGGTTAAAGTAATATTTAGCTTTAAAAAAAGGTAATCCTTTTTATTGATAGCCACTTTAGGTGTTTTACAATTTCATGTCATTAGAATAGAAAGGGGAGTGATGTGGGAGGCCCTTTGCCAGTTGTATACAAGAGAAGATTAAGCTGTTTCCTATAAATTTCAATATTTTGAAATTGAATCAAATTTAAATCAAATTTTCACTTTCATGGGCACTAAATCTTTGTTACATAAACAATTTAATTAAAAAATGTTGAGGATAAGAAATAATCTATGGACATCTTGACATCTCTTGCATTCTTAATGTTGAAATAAGTAAGATAAATTTCATAGGAAAGCATTAGTGTAGTAAAACAGTCTCATATTTCAACAAGTTTAAATTAAGATAAGAGACATTTGAGAGAAGTAAAGGAGGAGGCGGGTTGTGTTCTGTGATGTGTAAAAGACTGGCTGTAAGCTAGTGATTGAACAGGAAGCAAGTTGTTTATTTCCTTTCCATAAAAGGTGGAAATTGAAGTCTTAGGATAGAGGGAAAAAGAACATAAAGCTGACTAATATTTCTTAGGTTTTTCAGGACTGTTCATTGTGAAAAATAATTTTTTATATGAGCATTTGTAACTGGAAGAGCATAGGAATTAATGTGACTTTCTGATTTTTTTTCCCCCAAATTTGAGGTTAATTTTGACATCAGTAAAGTTGTTCGGAGGATGAATTTCTGTAACCTTAAGCAATAGTCATTCACTTTAAAAGAAAGTAAGTTGTTATTCATGAATAGAATGTTTATAACTTGAATTTGAATTAAGATGAAGTTTGAGGGTTTTTTTGTGGGGTTGATGAAAACAGTTCTACGGGTGTTGTTTGTGTCTTAAAGATGAATGCATAAATTATCATCCAAAATTGATCTTGAAATGCAGAGTTAAAACATATTAAAAACATTTGAAGAGTCATTTTCTTTTAAAGGGGGGGAGTGGCATATTAAAAAGAGAGCAATAAGAACGATGAGACTATAGCCTAGATTTTGGATTTTATTAACAATATGGACTCAAAATGGGCAAGACTTTGCTACATTGTTTTCTTGAGAGTTGTAGATGCGGAAAGGACAGGTCTTTTACCTGCAAGCATGATCACTTTGAGTTAGCATTTACCTATCCTAATTCAAGAGTGCCAACACATGAGTAAAAGTAATTTGATCTTGAAAAATAAGACTGACAGAACTGAGGTATTTAGAGAAATCCATCTGCCAGCACTGTAGATAAGATTCATTTGATGATTTCTGGGATCCAAGAAAAATCACCTTTAAAAAGAAGAGGTGTGGTTCAAAAGAATATGTTTAACTTCAAATAGATAATCTTAAAGTTGCATTAAGTAAAGTAAAGGAAGTAAAAATTTTATGTATAGTTCTACAGCTTTATTTACATAAAGTCTGTCTACTTAAGCTCTGTTTATCAGATGCCTGGTAATCTCTGGGTAATGGACCCAGTTTTTCTCATTTTGCATTTGATTACTGAGGATCATTTCTCCTTTTCAGAATACTGTATACAGAATACTGTAATACTGTTTTTTCCTTTTTTTAAGTTTTTGGATTTTTGGTTTTTAGCAAAGTCCAGTAAGGGCTAGAATTATAATTTCCTTTGAGATGTGTATAAATGGATTTATATATTTTACTTCTGTCCAGTTTCTTTTTTTCCTCCCTAAATTTTAGGATTTTTTTTTTTTTTTTTTTTTAAACAGAGTCTCACTCTGTTGCCCAGGCTAGACTGCGTTGGGATCAGCCCAGCTCACAGCAGCCTCAAACTCCTGGGCTCAAGTGATCCTCCTGCCTCAGCCTCCCAAGCTGCTGGTACTACAGGCATTCACCACAATGCCCAGCTAGTTTTTCTATTTTTAGTAGAGACAAGGTCTTGCTCTTGCTCAGGCTGGTCTCGAACTCCTGAGGTCATGCAATCCACGCTCCCCCTCCCAGAGTGCTAGGATTACAGGCGTGAGCCACTGCACGAGGCCTTGTCCAGCTTCTTAATGGAATTTTGAAGTATATTTGTATGACTCCGTTTTGGCAACTATCTGTTATTATTCCAAAGAAAGGGTCTCATTTGCTGCAGTTGTTTGCTCAGGGATTTGTTGTCATTGCACCTAAATGTAACACCTGAGCCTATTGATGAAGTCTGGAGTAATTTAAGAGAATAGTAAAAACCTTGGCTCGGCGCCTGTGGCTCAACGGGCTAAGGTGTCAGCCACGTACACTTGAGCTAGCGGGTTCGAATCCAGCCCGGCCCACCAAACAACAATGATAGCTGCAACCAAAAAAATGGCCAGGCGTTGTGGTGGGCGCCCATAGTCCTGGCTGCTTGGAAGGCGGAGTTAGGAGACTCGCTTGAGCCTAGGATTTGGAGGTTGCTGTGAGCTGTGATGCGATAGCACTCTATGACAGCACTCTATCCAGGGTGACAGCTTGAGGCTCTGTCTAAAAAAAAGAATAGTAAAAACCAAATCTTTTATGTTGAAAGAATATTTCAATTAATATATAAAATGTATTTGTAATTACTTTTTTGAAAACCATGATTTTTTTTTTGAGACCCAGCTTTTTGGCCGGGGCTGGGTTTGACCCGACCACTTCCAGTATATGGGGCCGGTGCTCTACTCCTTGAGCCACAGGCGCCGCCCAAAACCATGATATTCTTGACTGTGGTTTTGAGAGATGATTTTTGTCTCTCATAAACAGGGTTGCTTAATTAGGCTTGATTACTTAAAGCTGATCTTAAACTGATCTTTACTATTCATATGAAAAGTAATTAATAATGTTGAATCAGACATTTTGTTGAGGATCCTTCTTGAATTTTAAAAATAGCTATCATTGTTGAGTTTTTTTAGAAATCAGAAAAATTGCCCTCAAAATTAAGTTTTCATTCTCAGTCAAGACTATTTTAATACTTTTGAGAATTTACAGTGTCCATATTCTATTAAATCATTTTTTTATTCAACATTTAAATTTTGGTAAATAAAAAAAATAAATTTTGGTAAATAAGAAAGGAAGAGGCTTGGCGCCTGTAGCTCAACAAGTAGGGCGCCAGCCACATACACTGGGGCTGGCGGGTTTGAACCTGGACCGGGCCTACCAAACAATAGTGAAAACTACAGCAAAAAAAAAAAAAATAGCTGGGCATTGTGGCAGACGCCTGTAGTCTCAGCTACTTGGGAGGCTGAGGCAAAAGGATCACTTGGGCCCAGGTTTTAGGTTGCTGTGAGCCCTAATACCATGGCACTCTACCCAGAGTGACAGAGTGAGATTCTTTCTCAAAACAAACAAACAAAAAAAAAATGCCAGGCGTTGTGGCGGGCGCCTGTAGTCCCAGCTCCTCGGGAGGCTGAGTAGGAGAATCGCTTAAGACCAAGAGTTTAAGGTTGCTGTGAACTGTGGTGCCCCAGCACTCTACTGAGGGTGACAAAGTGAAACTCTGTCTCAAAAAAAACAAAAGGAAGAGAAAGCTACAGTTGTAATCATTAATCTTTGCAGTTGTCCTAACATGATATGCTGTACAAAGTGCACTCACAGTAAACAGTTGACAATGGTAATATACAAAAAAGGTAAAAATGTACCAAATTACGTTCAGTGGCAATAATTCTGAAGCTAAGTGAATTGCTATAGGGATATGTATGCAGAGGAAAAGGCATCATCCTCACAAAGGTCTCTGACACTTGGCTTGGTGCTTGTGGCTCAACGGGCTAAGGCGCCAGCCACGTACACCTGATCTGGTGGGTTCAAATCCAACCCGGACCCGCCAAAAAAAAAACAACAATGATGGCTGCTACCAAAAAATGGCCGGGTGTTGTGGTGGGCGCCTGTAGTCCCAGCTACTTGGGAGGCGGAGGCAAGAGACTCGCTTGAGGAATTGGAGGTTGCTGTGAGATGTGATGTCACGGCACTCTATCCAGGGTGACAGCTTGAGGCTCTGTCTCAAAAAAAAAAAAAAAAAGAGTAGTAGAGTTAGAGGCTGGGTGCCATGGTTCTTGCCATGCATAATCCTAGCACTTTGGGAGGCCAAGACAGGCATATTGCTTGTGAACACAGGAGTTCGAG